>VZSF01009842.1:790699-894043 GCA_013398295.1 Chionis minor | reverse complement strand
AAGGAAAACTAGACAAAATGTGGACCCACTGTTGAATGAAACAAATGATGCAGAGAAGGCAGAGTTACTGAATGTCTTCTTTGCTTCAGCCTTCACTGCTCAGGCCAGCCCTCAGGAGTCCCAGACTTTACAGGTAAAACAGAAAGTCTGGAGGAAGGAAGACTTTCCCTTGGTTGGGAGGATCAAGTTAGAGATCAGTTAAGTAGACTGAATATCCACAAGTCCATGGGTCCTGATGGGATGCACCCACAAGTGCTGAGCGAGCTGGCAGAAGTCATTGCTGGTCCACTCTCCATCATCTTTGGAAGGTCCTGGAGAACAGGAGAGGTGCATCAAGACTGGAGGAAAGCCAACGTCACTCCAGTCTTCAAAAAGGGCAAGAAAGAAGACCCGGGAAACTACAGGCCAGTCAGCCTCACCTCCATCCCTGGAAAGATGATGGAACAGCTTATTTTGGGCATCATCTCCAAGCATCTGGAGGAACAGAAGGCTATCAGATGCAGTCAACATGGATTCACCAAGGAGAAGTCAAGTCTGACTAATCTGATAGCCTTCTACGATGTCATGACAGGATGGATAGATGGAGGGTAGTGGATGTTGTCTACCTTGACTTCAGCAAGGCTTTTGACACCATCTCCCACAGCATCCTCGTAGGCAGGAAGTGTGGGTTAGATGAATGGACAGTGGGGTGGATTGCAAACTGGCTCGCAGATAGATCTCAGGCTGATAGATCTCAATGGGACAGAGTCTAGTTGGAGGCCTGTGACTAGTGGTGTTCCCCAGGGGTCAGTACTGGGTCCAGTCCTCTTCAATGTATTCATCAATGACCTGGATGAAGGGATCGAGTGCGCCATCAGCAAGTTTGCTGACGATACAAAACTGGGAGGGGTGGCTGACACACCAGAAGGCTGTGCTGCCATTCAGTGTGACCTGGACAGGCTGGAGAGTTGGGCAGAGAGAAACCATATGAAATTCAACAAAGGAAAGCATAGGGTCCTGCACCTGGGGAGGAATAACCCCACACAGCAGTACAGGTTCGGGGCTGACCTGCTGGAAAGCAGCTCTGCAGAGAGGGACCTGGGAGTCCTGGTGGACAACAGGTTGACCGTGAGGCAGCAATGTGCCCTTGTGGCCAAGAAGGCCAATGGCGTCCTGGGGTGCATCAAGAAGAGTGTGGCCAGCAGGTGGAGGGAGGTCATCCTCCCCCTTTACTCTGCCCTGGTGAGGCCACATCCTAGGAGTCCAATCTGTGTCCAGTTCTGGGCTCCCCGGTTCAAGAAGGACAGGGGACTGCTGGAGAGGGCATAGCAAAGGGCCACAAAGATGATTGTGGAACATCTTTCTTACAAGGAAAGGCTGAGGAAATTTGGTCTTTTTAGTCTGGAGAAGAGAAGACTGGGGGGGAGATCTCATCAATGCTTATAAGTACTTAGAGGGAGGGTGCTGGGAGGAGAGTGCCAGTCTTTTTTCAGTGGTGCACAGTGAGAGGACAAGAGGTAACGGGCACCAACTTGACTATAGGAAGTTTCATCTGAACGTGAGGAGGAACTTCTTTCCTTTGAGGGTGGCAGAGCACTGGAACAGGCTGCTCAGAGAGGTGGGGGAGTCTCCGACTCTGGAGACATGCAAAACCCACCTGGACACCATCTTGTGCAACCTGCTGTAGGTGGACCTGCTCTGGCATAGGGGTTGGACTAGATGATGTCCAGAGATCCCTTCCAACCCCTATGATTCTGCACTTTTGTGATTATGCCCTCTAAGATAAGAGCAGATGTTTGCTTCTCTTTGTCCCAGCCTGCATTGCATGCACTTGTATTTCTAAGATGTTTTTTCTTCAGGAGACATTAACACTTCCTCGGTCAGAAGCAAGCCAGAGATACCATGAGCCGAAACTCGCTGTGTCGAGGGCTTCCTAAGCATCTCAGTGCACAGCTCCAGTGTGTAAGTAGTGTGAATTTCATGTGCTACAGGAGATTAATAAACCAGCTACAGCAAATCCTCTTCAGACCATCCGGCAAACACAGATCACAGCTCAGCCCATAAAAGGGGCACGTGTCACACAGAAGATGAACAGCAACCATGTGCTGGCTCAGCCACCAAGGACAAAAAACCTCATCAGCCCTAAATTCAAGAATTGGAGTCTGGCAGACTGCAAGGCAGGACCTGTGAAGTTGTAGCATGGTATCCCCATATCCCTCTGCAACTGGACGCCCTTGCCAGACTATTTCCCATATTGACCTGCAGGCACACACCTGCCATGTGGTTCCCACTGCTGTCCCAAAAGCAAAGCCCAGTGGATTGGGGGAGACAGCATCCTGCATGGGAACCTCAAGAGTGGTCCACTGGGATGGGAAGCACAAGCTATGAATCCAACAAAGCACCACAGTGGCTTTGCAGGGATAAAACCCACACTTCAACCAAACAGGGATTTTGACAAAACGCCTTCTCAAGAGTAGGGCATTTTGCACTGAGGGATTCCTTGTTTTAGCCACATTTTAATAAGAGGGAAAGAAAAAAGGGACACTTTTCCACTCCATTCAGGTTGAAGGCCGTATGACCAGACCTGGTCAACAGAGTAGAGCCAAACAAGCACAGAGCTGGGACGGTGTATTTCAGCGTGATCTCTCCCTCTAGCCTTTTCTTGAACAAAACCTGATATAACCACCCTCAATTCTGCCTTGGGTTTCATTTCTTTGTTCCAAGTTCAGCTGAGTCTGTCTCCAGGAGTCAGGAATTAAGCAGCGTACCTATTCCAAAGTAAATTGCTCTACGATTGCTTTTCCATAATAAGATGGTTGTTTTCTTAGGGCAAACCACTTTTATTCTTGAGGAAAGTGTCAGCCGGAGGAACAGCCAGAGAAAAACTGGCTATGCTGCTATTCTGGAGCTATTATCATCAGGTAGAAAAGCCAGTGAGTTTCCCCTCTGCAGTGTTTGTGACCAGGCCAAACTGGCAAATGGAAATGACTAGCTCTTTAACTTTCCTCAGTTGAGGATGTCAGAGTTGGGGTTCCCTGGGCTGGGAGTGTGGGGAGAACTCTCTGTCTCCAAACTGAAAGGGCAGAGAAAACATGGAGCTGCTCCAGCAAAGGAGAAACATCTATAATTAATGTAGTGGGAAAATTACACGTTTATATAGCCCCCCCAAACACAATAGCAGACATCCATTTCCTGCAGGGCTGTGGACGCTTGCCAGCTCGCAAATAAATCACAAAAACACAAAGCCAACAAGGACGAAAAGAAAGGGGAATTATCACATAGGATGCAGCAGCCTTTTGTACCAGGAAAATTATCAGCGTCTCCACCAGACATCTATTGTTTACCACTGATACTCTCTAGCACTCTTGCCATTTGAGTCTCAACTGGGAAGTGATGTTCAAACTGAATGATGGAGATCTCCTTGGATTTTGCAAGCTCCAAATGTACGACAACGTGGAAGCCTGGGAGATGTACTGACATGCCCCAGAAGCATTTGTGGGCCAAAACCAAAAAAATACAGTGAACCTGATATTAAATAGACTTTGGCATGGGTAAAACATGGAATAAAACTGAAGTTCCCCTCTATGCTCCAAGAAGACGGTGCCTGGTGTGCAGGGACAGAGGCACTCAATGGTCTGGCAACACCTCCAGAGGGACCATGTCCAGCGATGCTGGAGATTAAAAATAAGGGAACAAACAGTTTTAGTGAGGACTTGCAGTCCTACTCCCACACATTTTCCCTCCCCCTGTCTTTCCCTATATCAGTGTAATGGCACGAGCTCCACCTTCATAGCACATTTGAGTCAACGAGAGCCTCTCCATTGATTTTCAACTGTCTTTGGCTCAAGCACTGGGATCACGACACCAGTTTTATGACTTCCCTTGTGGCTTATGACGTTGGGCTTTATCAGCAACAGGAGATTGGAGGAGAAGGTCCATTACTGAGTTTCAGAAGGGCAGTTCCTGTTTTCTTCTTAGCCCAGGGCTGTGTTAAATGAATTATGGGCATGTGCCATACTTTCCAGAACATATTTTGGCTACAGCAACACTGGCAAATGCGTGAGCACTCCCCAGTGGTTTCTGTCCCTGCCTCTGCTCCATGTGCTGTAGGGTGAAAGCTGCTGGCTAGATTCCTAGTGGAAACCATGCTGTGGCACCTTGGGACTCTGGTTTGTGGAGGTTTCATCACATAGATCTCTGTGGCTAGTCCTGTTACCTGATCTCAGGGGTCTTCACAACACCGCGTGAGTCATGGGTTGACTAGCTTCTTCTAAGCTCAGCTGCAGTAGGTGGACTTGCTTTTGTGCAAGACTCATGAGAAGGTGCCAAAAATGTTTTACTGAAGCAAGCTTTCGGTTGAAGTTCTTTCGATAGCACCCAAACCCATCCTCTGCTGCTCAAGTAGAAGCTTCTCTACCACCTCTTTACATGCTAGAGGAACACTGAAGTGTGATCTTGGGATGAGGTTGGTTTATCTGACTGAGTACCCTTATTTTGCTGCCTTGCAACCTCCTACTCCATCAGGACCAGAGGTCCCATGACCTGGAATAGCTAAGGCAAAATTCATGCCCCAGTCCAGGCTTGCCAACCCAAAATCCTCACACTTCCTACTCTTATCCTCCCATTTCTGGGAGGCAGGGAAGAAACACAACTGGCACTTCACAATGTCATGGGACCCAGCAAAATGCTTCACCATACCTCAGCCACTTAAGTTTTGCTTTCTTTCCTTGGACTACTAAAAGAAAAAAAAAGAGAAATTGCATATATTGACACACACACAAAAGAAAAACATTTGTTTAGTAGAAAATCATGTTTCTCTTGGTGATTACTGGCTGCCATTCAGGTGGTAGGGAGAACAGCAGCCATTAATGTCTGCCTGTCCCTCAGTGATTTGTGCTTTTGTGTTTTAAACAACATACATAACTCTGATAAAGGTATTAGTATATTTCTTGGACAGAATAATAAATTATTAAACACAAAGCCCTCTATTTATGCACTTTAATGCTGAGAACTTCAACGAAAGACACTAAAGACATTCAAACTCTCAAGGTCCCCGCAGTAGCTCTCTCTGCACTGCACAAGTGATGTACCCAAATTGATTTGGTTGTATTTATGGGGTGTAAATTTCAGGGACGAGGACAGCGCAGGAATGGATGTTTCCTGGATGTTTGTACAGCACTTTGCTCAACGCTGTCTCGAGCCCATCCTGCAGCGGCAAGCAGTATCTGACAGCAGTGGCTCCCACAGTAATATCCTCTGAGCTGGGTACATAGCAAGCTCCCTCTTGAGATCATTATGACTAAGTGGCACACAGGAACCGATATGAACATTCAGGATAAACGCATCTGGAAGCAGCTTGCTAGCTACAAAGAGATGCTTATTAACACACTTTTTAGGGTAAAAATGAAGCAAAACTAAAATACAGAAAGCACAGTCTAGAGTTTTCATTTGGAAGGAGGGAAGTTGTCCTCAAACCAGAGCACTCAAAGCAGCTTTGACTTTTTTCAAACAACAGCAGACTAATTTTTTTTTTTTTTAAAATTGTGTTTCCATTTTCTTTTAACCAATACTGCTTTTGGCTTTGGCTTATTGAAAACCATATTTTCTGCACTGGAACGAAGTGCCGAGATTTCCACAGCGCCAACCCCTGCCTTGCTCTCTCCCTCTGTCTCTGCCCTGCAATCAAGTGGGTTTCAGAGAGGCTTGGCAGGGCACAGCTCTCTCCAGGGGACATCGGCCCTCAGGACCACCTACATGCTTTCTGAGAAGGTCCTGTCTGCTGCCCAACTCAATTCATCCAGCAAATATGCTGGACCACAGCTGGAGGTGGGTGAGCTACGCTGTGTATTCTGGAGTGCCATCTGCTGGCACCGTCCCTCCTGCCTCCCAGCACCATCCCTCCTGCCTGGCAGAGGTCCTTGGCATCCACCCTTGATAGACAGGGGGTGAAGGGGCCAGTATGACCCAGCCTACAGCTCTGCACCCCTCCTGGATGCAACCTTCCCCTGTGGGCATGGGGAACAGCTACCCTGTGTTGAACATCCTTTCATCAGAGCTCCCTCTTTCTCCAGAATGAAAGCCAGGATCACTCCAGTGCAGACATTGGGAGCCAAGGTCCTAGCCGGGGAGCAAGAGGTCCTGCCAGCCCCATGGCTTCATCCCTCACCAAACTGGGCAGCTCCCCACAGCAGGCATGGAATGGCTGATGGCTAGCACTGGCACTCTCCAGGGAGCTATGATGGCACACAGCAGTTGACACATTCCCCACCAGTTCTCCATCCTCCCTGAGCAATAACTGGGGTGAAGTTTTTTTCCCTCCTCCTTGAAAACTCTCTTTCATGTTTTGCCCCAGTCTCATTGTCCTGCTGTTTCTGGGGCTGCTCTTATTTCCTCACCCTTTCTCCCACTCGAGGGCCCCTTGGCAATTCATCCTTTCCTTCACTTGTGAATCCCTGTGGATTCACCCTTCCTCCATGTGAGAAGGGAGATTTTTTTTAAAAAAAAACAAGACAAAACCCTAAACCAAACCCCATCCCACATCTATAAGTCTCCAGACAAGTAACATGCTGCAGCCCACATAACTGCATAGGCTCAGCTTAAAGGCTGTGTTTAAAGAAGCAGTAGGGTCATCCAGAGTCAGCAAGTGCTTGGTAATTCAGGCAACAGTTGTCAGAGCCTTGTGCCTTTTTTCAGTGTCGCCATATTTAAGGGGAGAATTTTAACAGGGCACAGCAAGAGGCTCCAGCATGAGGCAGCACCCTCATATGTGACCCTAGAGAAGGGCAGATGGTACTTGTACACATGGCATCCAGGACATGAAACTAATGAAAACAATACTCAAGGTGGGCCCTGAGCTGGGTAGATGGCAAGAAGTAGAGTGTGCACACAGAGGAGAAAGCTAGGTTAGTCTGTCTGGAGGGAAAGTTGAATGAGGGGTTTCAAAGAAGGATGAGGTCCGTGAAAGCCAAGGGTTGGCAGAACCCAGCAAAACTGGGTACTGAAAGCAGAAGTCTTTTACTTGCAAAAGCCAGGCAAAGGAGAGAGCACTAGAAAACCTAATGCTGCTGGAAAAACTAATGCTTAGTACATTGGTCATCAAACGCAGTGCTCCTAAACACAATGGTTACCAAAGGTTCTTGCGCACACGCGAGGCAGGGCAGGGCATGTGTGATGCTGCTCCTGCCTGAGGTGTAGTCGCAGATCAAACCACGCCACTGCTGGGGTCATGGAGCAGAGAGTGGACCCTGCAGAGCCAAGAGACACGGGGCGCCTATCTGGGATGTGGGCAGAGTCAGCTGAGCTCTAACAGATTTCCACTGCAAGACCTCGCACCCCTTTATGAAAAGATTGACTGAGAAGCATGTTTGGGTTATGAATGAATAATAAATAAATCAACTTAATAAAACGTACGTGTGAAGCCTGGACACAAGGATACACTAAGTCTGGGGTGGAGACTGCAATTAGGAGACCAGCAAAGGCACCCAGAGCCTCTTTTCTCCTTGCAAAAGTGGCTTGGTCACATTTGTGGATCCTCCAGACCCCATGCATGTCCCAGGTCAACCACAGCTGAGGTAGCTACACTACCTCAGCGACAAGGTGGTCTGGGAAGTTCAAATGTCTGTGGGGATTTCACCCCTCCACCCCGGGCTGAGCTTGCTGAGTTCAGAGCAGTGCTGAGCTGCAGCTTGGAAATCTGCAGCCTGGCACGCACACACCTACGGAGTCAAACAAAAAAGAGTGTCTTTTCCTCTTCATTTCTATAAACAGGAATACAAAGCCCTACAAAAATTGGTTTAGGCTAATCTTAATATGAAAGTTCATATCGTTCAACTAGATTTCTAAAAGAAAGTCTCAGTTTGACTTGAAATGTTTAATTTGACCTAGAATCTTTTGCTTTGCTTTTAGTTTCTTGGATACTTTAAGGAAATGTCCCAAATTAAAAATCAAACAATAGTTTTACTTCTGGATTTTTTTTTACAACCTCCTGTAATCTGTTTTTGGTTTGGGTGTTTGGTTTTTTTTTTAAAGTAACTGTGCAAGCAGGCAGATCATGAACACTGGCACAGTCATTCTAGCTAACAAAAGCCAGAGCACATTGTCCAGGCCATGTCACTGTGTAGTGAGAGGACCAGACCTGGGAGATGGAGAGCCATGCCACACTGCAAGGTGGGGTATCTGCCTTTGGCTGTCTCCCCCAGCTAAAACCACAGCTGAGGTTGGAGGCTGCTCTATCCTTAGCCCAACTGCTACCCTCCCTGCAAGGCATTGCTTGGGGATGTCAAGGCAAAGATCACCCCTTACAAATGTCCCCACTCACTGAGAAGAGCCAGAATGTCTCAGCCTGGGAACATGTGACAGGATCTTGTCTCCTTTGGCCATGCCCATGTGGCTTATCTGCTCCATGTCATTCATAAGATGTTTTCAGATGCCCCAGTCCTCCAAGGAACTGGCTTGCTATTGGATTTAATAGTTGGCTGAAACCAGCTCTGGACTTGGTCTTCAGCCACAGTCCCACACCAAGAGACTTTAAATTATTCCCTAGCTTTAGGATTAGATATCGCCCCAGTGACAACCCAGTGGCATTGGCTGACTGTGAAGAAGAGGACCAAAGCCCTGCAGCAGCAAAGTGACATTAAGACAAATACCACTGAACCCCTGGCTTGAAGAACTGAAGAAGAACCCTTGAAGAAGTTCAAGATGTCCCAAACCGGCACATTTTGGGATGAGGTGCAGGCCAAAATGAGAGACTGCTGCATTTTGGAGTTGTATTTTTTCAGTTGTAAAACGTTTATCAGGGAAAAACCCCCACTTCCAATTAAGCCATTTCAGAAAGTGCAGTGTTTACTGAGTCAGATGGCTGTTTTTAAGAATGGAGCAGGTTTCTCAGTTTTAAGATCTGCCAGGAGCAGGGTAGAAACAACCATTTCCCTTCATACCAAGTGCCCTTCAGTTGTAAAACAACTGTTTTTAACCTTGTTTACGAACAACAATACCAGTTGCGCTGTGTTTTCCTTTGCTTTCCTGGTTATCCACTTGTGAGTCAGATTATGGCCTCATAAAAGAGTATAAGGCTACTACCAACCTTTAATTGATACAGTAAAAAATACATATGGGGTCCATATGGAAAGTAACTACTCTGCACTGAGTATTTTATAAAACTGAATAACTCTGCTATACCATGCAAGTATCTTTGCTTTTGGCACTACACAAAGCCAGGATCAAATCAGCAGAATGCAAGACATACAAAGAGATGCATTCAAACCAGAGACGCTTCACATTGCCATCCAGAAAAGAAAAACAACCCAACCTGTTATTTCTCCCTTCAGCTAAGCCATGTTGCTGCCCTCCTGAGGTGCTTTGTCCTCCATCACATGGCATCCCAGCCACCATGATCAAAAACAGCTGGAGTAAAGGTGCAAAGAGGAGGTTTGGAACCTATAGGAGCTCAAAATGCAAAGCACAAGCACAGGCTACACTTCTACTTACACTTCACCTGCATGTCGGACATTCAAAAGGCCCCTGGGTACCACCTAGCCATCTGCAAGCAGAGGTTATGCATCCCCTGCAGGCTCCTTATAGCAACATATGGGTTCCAGCCAAGCATCTGAAAAAAGCAGCTTTTCACTCAGGGTATCTGCTACCTTATAAAACCTCACTTGCATCTACTTAGCCTAACCAAAAATATGTTTCTAGCTCGAGGTTCAGCCCAGATAGTAGAACAAGTAGGATGCCTCATTTCACACCTCTCTGCAGGCTCCCCAAGGCTGGCAGTGGAAATTTCAATTGACATGTGATACGATTTTCTCTTGCTAACTGCTACAAAGCTCCCAGAAATCACCAGCCTCACCCTGCCATCATGAGCACTAACTGTGCCCTTGTCCGTGATGATGCACAGAAATAAAAATTACTGGGTTTCTTTTCCCTCTTCAAAGGGAACTTTCCCTCAGTTCAGTCCCTCTGAACTCCAGGGACTACTCTTCAAGAAGAAACTGCTTTTTAATTTTCATCAAGATCTAAAGACAGTGGTGGGCAGCAGGACACAAAGGACAAGAAGAGAGCAGGCTACTTTTTCCACGTGTTTTTGGAGGGAGTAAACTGATGTGAAACACAAGTGTTTTTTGTAAGGGTTTGGACTGAATGAAGTCCTTTGCAGATATATATCAAATTGATTTCACTTGAAAGAAAAACACTTAGGACAAATTAAAAAAGTCACAACATTGGGCTGTTATCTAGATAAAAAGTCTTTGGTTGTTTTATCCTGTTTTTCCAGCAGTGTTTAAATACCATTGTGTTTAGCTGCCCACTTTGAATTTTCAACCAGTTTCAAAGACAACCCAGTCTCAGGATGGATTTGCAATGTTGGCACCAGGTCTGTCTTCTCCTTTGAGCACATCATTAAGAAGCGAGTGACCTTGTGTCCTGCTGTGCTGTTTGGGAGGCCATTTTCAGATGGTAGCCCTGTTAGGAAACCACATTTTGTGATAGGCAGAAGAAGGGTTGGCAGAAACCACTTAGAAATCAGGGGACTGCACAGATCATTTAAAAAAAAACACTCACACATCCGGGTTTGAGGCAGGTGACAATAATAAGCAGTGATATATTAACATCAGTCTGCATTCACAGAAAATGTCTCATCTTGGCCATGTGCCAGGAGCACTGCCAACAAGGATGCATTAGTCCCTGTTGTCAGAACTGGTCTATTTCACAAAAAAATTTTAAATATTCCCTTCGCCAAATGGAAAGAGGGGATGATGCCGAAGTAGGAAATGGAGACAAATGTCCAAGCCTGGACCACTGAAAGTGCCTCCAGCTTTCTAGACGTGAGAAGGTAATTTTCCATTTCTTGCTGTTCCCCTACACCATTAAGTGATTGCCTGCGCTCAGCTGGGCTGTAATTCCTATCAAGCATTCAGAGACCTAACACTTAGCAGCAAAAGCAATTACAATGCAGTAGTACTCTCTAGGAGACCTGAACTGTGCAGTCACAACAGTCCTGACCCAGAGGGTAAAGGCAAGCCTATTTTTGCAGGCTGGATTCACAGCAAATGGCACCTCACTCACAGTGATCTTGCTGATGTGACTAGCCTTACCCACAGAGCAGGGGGCAGCAGATCCACAGTCAGGCACAGCAAAATTAGGATAGCAAAGCAGAGTCCCTCTCTGATAAAACTGCTGGGCAGTAATGAGGGAGGGAGAACGCTGGTGGTAGGCATGTAGGACATTGCTGGCGTAAGTGCACTCATCTGATACATAAATACTCTCTTCAAATGATGCTTGCAAAAGTAAAATCAAATGAGCCCTGGTGGCAAGATTTACAGAGACATAGATGTAAATAGGAAAAGACTCCCACAGTATGCTACAGGACAAGGGCTTGACCTCAGCAGGACTGCTTGATCTGGAACAGCCTGGCGTCCACCAGGGCTTATGTTTTCACTTGCTAGAGGAGGCTTCCTGGAGAAACCTGTGTGTTAACAGCTCTACTTCATCTCCCAAGCTGCATTTTCCTTTCAGCCCTGCCCTCTCCCCCCTCCCCTCCCCCAGCTCATCACTCTCCCACCGTTACTTGTCCACCATTATTACTAAGAAATAGCTGTATGACTGGATACATCTGGCTGTAGCTCCAGCTGACATGAGGAGTTTAAGAAGACTTTAAAAGGGCTTATAGCCCATCATCCATCCATTTTCATGTATACTTCTGAAGACTGAAATTTCCCTTCATTTGAGACTTCTCTAACTATCCTGAATAAAACAAAAAATACATATTTCTTCCCTTTAGTAGCTTGCTCATGTATTTTGGAGGCCTCCTGGTTGTTGTCCATCCTTAATGAAAATGACTCAACATGAAAGCTTTAGCATGTTACCAGAGCAGACTTTGGTCACTGGAATTTTTAGCCTGTCTCTGACACATGGCTTTTAGGGGCAGAGGATTTCATTTGTTGTGTCTGAGACCATTGCCCCAAATACTTCCTACTCCTCTCAATTTTCCCAGACATGATAGATCCCGGAGGGCATTTCAGATTCCCTCCAACTTAATTGCAGTAAAGTCCAAAACTTGCATTGCCTCTTCCAGCGCCTTATAAAGTCTCATGAGAACAACAGCCTTCTGTGTGCAGTTACTTTCTATATCTGAAGGATAGTCCTGAACTTTAGCCTGACTTTTGCTGTTGGCTCCCCTCCTAGGACTTTGATCCAAGAAACCCTCTCAACATGTTCCACTTGCTCAGCTAGGGAATTCAGCACTGCGGTATCTTGCATTGCAGATTATTTTTAGGGATGATCAAATCAAGACAGACAAAATAAGAAACAAGCTGAATCTTTGCTAGAGATGACTGCACAATACTGTGACTTACCAGCACTTGGTCTCACAGCCAGAGTGGAAATCCTGATCCATGAAAGAGGAAAACATATTCCTGATTGACCTGATTCAGAGCAGGGCATTGAACTCTGCAGCCTACCGACCATGCTATCAAATGAGTCTCTCTCTGCCTGGTCTCCTGCTTCCTGGGTATCAGCTAACTCCTGCTTATGAGCTAGAGAAGCCCCACAGAGAGGCAGCCTGCAGCCTCTCAAGGGGAGGTGTAACAGCAAGCTGTGGTGCCCTGCAGCATGACAGTTCTGAATTTGAAGCTCTAGAGCAGTGGCCAGGTGTTGTGCATGCTGATGCACAAAGGCTTAAGTTGGTATGGTATTAATAGGCAGCCCCACATACCAGCCCAAAAAGCACCTAAAGGAAAGCATGCTTAACTGGGATCATATTCTTGGTTGGTGGTGTTGGATTGAGACACGGTTAGTCACTGATGTACTCCTTTCCCATTGCGAGAGACAATACTACCTACTGAAACAACAGGCTTTCACATGGGTCTCCTTTCATTATCTTGCTGTCCATAAGCTGTCCTGGACAGCAAGAGCACACCTTCATGTAGAAGCAGCTGAACAGGTCGAGGATGCAGAGCTTGATGGCAGTTGTGCTTTCTTACAAGCACCCAGTAAGCCACACAGTTTTAGGACAAAAAGGAGAGATCACCAGAGGTCAACACAGTCATATGTGTGCCAAAATACCCAAATGAAAATCAAATTCCTTTTCAAAGTCAAGGAAACAACATCCTTAGCTGTGAAGACTATGATGTCCAGCAAGACTGGCGGTGTGCTGCTGAATTTCACTTAAGCCCTTTAATAAATGATTGTCACATTTTTAATAATCTTAGCTGGGCTGGCTAACCACAGCACTCGAAAAAAAAAAAGAATAGCAGAAAACAGCAAGGCATACCTCTCTGTGTCATATGCCAAGACTTAAGAAAACTGCTTTGGGGGAAATTCCGCACAGCGCAGTAGAAACGTGGACAAAAACTGACTTTTTTCACTGATGTGAGGAAACAGGCTTTGCTCTTAACTGGTCAATACTGCCTGGGGAAAGAAAAAAAAACCCCAAAACCAAACCACCACTGAGGGACAAAGCAGCTAGTCTAAACTAGCCTTTTAAAGGTATTCATTTTTAAGAAGGGAATTTTCCCTTTTTTTTTTTTAGGTTGACTATTGCTGACAGTATTTTAGCTTATGCTGTGCCTGCTGACCTACCACATTTAGCCTACTTACACTAATTAAACTTTAATTAAGTTTATTAGGTGTTCATGTAACATCAAAAGTAAGTCAAAGGCTTGGGAAAGTGTTGGCTAAGGTCTTAGCATGACTGGGCAGTTTTGGTTTACATAATTTTATTTATATATTTATATAAAAGGTATTTTAAAAGTGTAGGTCACTTCTAACCTACTCATCATAACCTTTCCTAAAGCCACAGCAAGCATTTGTTCTACAGTTTCATTTGGAACCAGCATTACAGGGAGTGGCACTTCTTGGTTTGCTGTTACTCTTGGTGTAACAGAGCCCTCAAGAGACTGACTTACATTTTAGGATGCTTCCACGAGTCCAGGCCGACCAAGTACCTCAGATCTCTTCTCCTAGGCTACCAGTCATGTGTTGTTGCATTTCTACTTGTTTAAAAAAATAGGGAAAGGACCATTCTTCAATTCCACACAAACGGTGTAGAATGAAATCTCTGCTTTGTGAATGGACAGTTGTTTTCCAGTCAGCCTTACACTTTGCTCAAGTAAGTCAAGCCAAGTTCCCTGACAAGTCAGTCATTTCCCCATTTCCTCTCCTCTCTGCCTCCAAAATAAATCCTGTCACGTCACAGGAAATGTGCTGCCACGACAAGTTTCTGAACTGCAGGAGGCAGTATCAAAAGTCTCACATGACACCTGGAAGAAGTGTATCATGTCCACCTCCCACAAGCCCCTGATGAATTAACCACTGGTCTGAATGATCCCGTTAAAAAAGATCTTGGTGCTATTCACAGTTAGTAGCATTGCTTTTCTTTAATTTCTGTAAGATTAGCTGGGAAAGTGAAAGTAAGCTGCATGTATGTGCCTCAAGGATCAGCCGTCTGTTGGTTGGCATCCATAATTGTCCTTCACTTCAACAAAAATTGGTCTGACTTTTATCTTGGGAAAGCCGCTGATTTTAGAGCTACTGCTGTAAAACTGCTTGGGCAAAACTCCCGTGGGAGCTAGCCCTGCAGCCCAGCACATCAAGGGAACACAGACTGATCCGGGCACAAGTCCCGATTTCCCACAGCATCCTCAGAGCAGGGCACAGGGCACAGGCACAGCTTTTGTCCCCAGAAGGTTTCCAGCCACAGATCCTTCTTCAAGTTCTCTGCCTTGCAAGTCTTGCCAGCTGAGTCACACAATGTCACCGCTGCTGTCTCCCAAACTGAGAGTGCAATTCAGTTATTGCTGGCCTTACTCCTCCAGGTTACAGGCACGCGACCAGGCACCATAACCTTCACCCGCCAACACGGCCAGAATAACTGCACAACCCGTGAGATCACCCAGCAGCAGTTAACACAACCCACAGCTGATTTTGCTATCAGCCCTATCTGCACCTGCTCTTAGTTCTTCAAATGTTGTGCCTCCTCCCTGGTTGCCTGCTCATTGTTAATGCTGAGCCCATTATTCGACAGGGCTGTTCAGGTTGGTGGCTGCCTGCTCCGGCATGGTATGGCGCAGAGACGTCTCATGGCCAATGTGGGCATCCTACAAGGGATACCGGCAGCAGCTGCCAGCTCAGGCATTGCTTTGGGTGGTGTCTCTTTCTCTGAGAGACTGTGGAAAGGGCTCCCAGGCAGCCACAGAGCTGAATAACAAACTGAAATGCTCGAAAAGCAGCCAAAGGGCAAAACTCTGTCCCATCACCCTGCCATCAATTAGTGAATCACTTGACCTATTATCAAAGTACACTGATCTTTGCCAGGAGATATGGAAAAACTTCCCCACCACAAAAAAACATGCCTCAAATATGGACAAAAGTCAGCAATATTTTCAGATAGAAGGAAATAGCTTTTAAAACAAGACACATTTTCATTTTGGATAAAGCTTTCCAGACATGCTGTGATAAGCATAGCATAAGAAATTACGCAGATAATTTTCTGCATAAAAATGCAGGGGGGGGGAGGACATGCTCTTTTTCTCTCTCTCTCTCTTTTTTTTTTTCCCCTTAAACAAGCACCAACTTTAAAAAGCAGGTTTTGGAAAAGAATATTTTGGCAACAAACCTTTCAGCTTAGTGCTTGGCAACTGCCAAATATTTTGCTTTGAAAAATAAAGATTTGTTCAGAGCTTTGGACTTAGGGTTTTTTTTTTCCTTTTTACATGAGAGGAAGTGCACGTTAGTACTGTGAGTGAGCAGGGTTTGACAAAAATAAATGCCAGCAGCGCATTTTCAGAGACTTCTAGGTAAAAAGATACATAAATTTGAGGCAAAGTCCAAATTCCCAGGAGGACCACTCATAGTTGGATGGGCTCATTTCCCCCCTAATGACAGATAGCTCCCAGATATCATCCGAGGACATTCAAATGGGTATTAGAGACCCACAAAAGCAACATCTCATTGGTTTCCACTTCCCTGAAAGGCCACTTGACTGGCAGCAGTTCTTCTCCTCCTCCATCCCCTTCTGCATGCCACAGTGCTAGTCCCAGTGCATGGTTCTCCTGAAACACTTCTAAACTCCCTGGAATGCCTTTGCAGCAGAGATGAATGAGTCTGGGCCTCTTTTGGCCTCTTGCAGGTGGATAATTTGACAGAGAGAGACTTCAGCTTTAAAGTAAAGCTTTGTAAACAAATGTGAGATGAGATTTATCATAAAACAGGAACAGGGAAGTCATTGTTCCAAACAATAATCACCTATTTATTTTATTTTTCAGTCTACCAAAAGAAAAATGCTCATGGCAAATGTGCTGTGCACAAACACAATTTCCTAATGAAATATTCTGTACGTCAGCTAAGCCAAGCAATGGAACCTCTCTGTGCAGGAGTGAAATGGGTGCATATGCCTCCTCCAGCAGAAGTAAAGGTCTGGAAAACCAGATGCCCCTTGCACACATCTTGGAGCCAATCCGCCTGGTATTCTTTGGCCTGCAATGTAGAGAACAGGATAACAATCTTTTTGGGCCTTTACAAGCAAATCCAAAAAGCTATGATCTGTCCTGAGTATTAGATAAATTCATTCCCAGAATCGAGAAGGACTCTCCAAATGGCCTGCTGCTAAACCTCAGATGTCATCACACAGAAACATCCAACTCAGAAGCACCAGCTCACCACAAGCATCCCAGCAGGGTAGGACCCAAGTCACGGAGGTCTGTTTTTAGCCCTGGATGAGCCCCAGGCAGAAGGAACAAGCAAGCAGTGCAAATCAGAGGTAAACCAAGTTCATGAAGCAAGTGAGGCAGATCTACCCCGGCGTGCTTTCTCCCTGGTGGATCCACCAGGGAGGTGCCAGGGGTAAAGGTGGGGGCAGGGGGGAGCAGTCCTGTGCTGCAGATCCTTGTGCGGCGGCAGGAGAAATCTCAGTCTCTACCTGCACCGCTTCCTGAGGTAAGCACTCCCCCTTGCTTGTTCTGCTCATACTGACATTGATTTGCAGCCTTCTGTGGAATATACGCTATAAACACATATGCCAGTTTCCAAAATAGCCTCACAGGGGTTACACTGTAAACAGTGATGCTCCCTGATGTTTCCTGCACGTATTTCAGTACCCCTGCAGAACCTGCAGCAAGCCCTGTTTCCTGGGTTTCTCACTCCCAGCAATCCCTTGCTCTCAGTGCATGGAGGGCGGAAGGGCTTTGATTCCAAACCCATTTGCTTGATGGCATGGGAAAAAGCAGAGAGGTAACTAGAGAAACAGAACATTTGGCAAATGTGTATTGAACTTCTCACAACAAAATCATTAGTTCATGTGGCCCATCTCTATGGCAACCAAACAGCACAGAAACAAGACATTAACACCTAAATTTATTAGGATGCAAGTGATTAGCCGTTATCATTCCAGGGGTATATTCCCCTCATCTTATTTTGGTTCATAATGAAGACAACTCTATTCTAGTTCAAATGCCAATGTAAACATAGGCACACAATTTACAGACAGCAGAGCTGAAGCTTTCATATTTTTAATCACAATTTAAAAAAAAAAAAAAAACCAAAAAACAAACAAACAAAAAAACCCCCAAAAACCCCCAAAACAACAAAAAGGCTGTGTGTAGGGAGTTACCCAATTTCTGTTCTATTTTGCAAAACTGCTAAAGATTTGTGAGTCCTGGGGACAGGGGAAAAGATACTGTACATCATAACCTATGAAGATCTTTATTAGATAGAGGAATTGGGAGTATGTGTTGCTTCTCCCAAAATAATTTCAAAGCCTTTATATTATATGGACATTACAAGCAGCTCCCTGAGGAAAATGTAACACAATCTCCACTGTGCCACATGGCTTCAAGTCATGTCACAGCCACTGGGGTAAGTGTGTTGCTATTTGGGTATGTTCACTCCAGAAATAAGCAAGGGCGGGGAGAAGGAATTAAGATGTTGGGAAGCAGAGACTGTGCACAGCATCATGGTTTTTGGCAGCCAAGCTAATGAACTCAGATGTTTTTGGAGATCTAAGTGTGCCTGAGGGTCCCAAGTGAATTCCAGTGGCCTCAAGAGCAAAGATCATGCTGGGACAGCTTGTAGAAGACAACAAGGTGTTAGGGCTATTTCTTTGCAAGTCAAAGTGAAGCAGGAAAACAAAGGAAGTGTCTCAGCCCAAGGCACATTTGAAGTTGTGTTGGCCATTCACAGCACTAACAACACTCTTTACATTTAATTAAGTGTTTGCTGAACATCTCTTTTTCATTTTTGCTTCAGGATTTAGAATAACTTTCATTAGGAATAAGGATCTGACTTCCCCGTGGTGGATAGTCTTAGCAAGTCACTGGTCACTGTCACAGACAGGAAACAGGACTGGACAGACAGACAGCCTGATCCTGTCCAGCAGTCTCCATGTTATCCTGATGTGCAACAGGCCTCATTGATGTGACAGAATTGCCCTCCAAACAACAGCAGCACAGATAAGTGAAATACGGAAAAGCCTTCAGTGGCATGTGGCAGTGAGCGTCGCCTCAGGATCAAACAGACTTTACAAGTAAGTGGTTACCACTTCTGAAATCAGAGCAAAGTAAGTATGTGGTTAGCGCTAAGACTTAAACACAAATGGATCTCGTAGGTTGGTAAGCACTGCAGGTGATGGATCAGGCTCGTCAGTGCTCCTCGTATGCTGATGAAGATTGATGACATTAAACCCTCCATTACTGCAGAGGGTTGGGTAGAGAGAAGAACAGCCCTGAAAGCCACCAGAACCATTCTGACACTGACAGATGGAAGACATCAAGCAAAAATTGGCCTGAACTCCAATATAACACCTCAAGGTGTGTATCGTATGTGTGTGTGTGTGTGTTAGATTACCCGTGTGTTCGATTACCCCATCCCAAAGGAACCACTTGGCTCCATATACCAGACTCAACAGGTCTGGAAATCCTGTTGTAGACTGTTTGGCATTTTCCCCCTGCCATCACGCACTGATGTTTCCAGGTGAAAGGCACCTTGTCTTGTGGCTAAATCAGATGTAATCACTCTAGGGTTAGTTCAGACATCATTATGAAGCATTCTGTGTCTTTGCACAATGATAGCAAAGAAAATCCAGGCTAAACATTCAGGAAAAATCTTTAGTGAGGAGGGCAACAATGTACTGCAAGATGATGCCTTGGAAAAGCATGCAGTCTCCACAAGGAACTATCAGGAATTACTTATGTTAAAATTGCTTCTGCCCAGGGGCAAAAGGAAGGAATAGATGCCTGTCCAGGATACCAACAACAGCCACTGCATCAATGGTGTTGAGTGTGAGTGCAGTGCATTCACCTCTCATTCAGTGCTGCAACCACAGGTCAGAAGTCTCATGAAAAGTAAGACTTGCCACTGCCACAGATACGATTTGCCACTGTCACAGGCATGATTTGCTACAGTATGTAGTGGATATAAAATCCCAGACCTGCCAGGTCAAAGCCAGAGCAGATGGGGCACGGATTTTCCAAGGTTTTCAGCTCTTTAAGGGTAGACACTAGCTTTAAAAGGGACTGACTTTCCTTCAGAGGACTACACTCAGGCCGTATAACCCAACACTGCTTCTCAGCTCTGACAGCAAATGGATTATAGGGAACAGATAAAACCAGCATTGAATCAACCTGCTCCTCCAGCATCCCTCAGGTGGAGTCAATAGAGCATTTCTGAACTTACACCAATGAAACCAAGAGCTACGTTTAGTACATCACTGCACAGAAGGTCTAATGGCGAATTGCTTGTCATCTAATTTCAGACACATGATCACAAAATGTTTAACATAAGGGTTGCAGTATATTAACCACACTTCCATTAGCAGTGGAACAACCCATTACTAATATCCCACCATCCTCAGGCAGCAACTCCTCCTGAAAGTACACTGTCAAGTTTTAAGATGACCAGAGCCCCAATTTCCAGGCCCTCCAGGCAGGTTACAAGAAAGCAAATCAAGAGGTTGAAACCCTGACAATTTGCTTCCGAAATAAGGTCATTGAAGATCTTGTAAGTCCCTAACTAGCTGGCTTGCTATCAGCTGAAAGACATTTCAAGAACATTAGCATTGGTGCCAAAAATATCTGGGCTTGTCCCTGTGGCAAAACAGCAGCAGAAGGAGGCTGAGGATAAAATGTCACTGTCTGAATAGGCAGAGTGATGGGTGGAGCTGAGATATTGATATCTTGCTTATTGGGGTACCTCCACTTCCGGGAAGAGTAAAATAGCACCAGCTAGAAGAGGATATGCCTTAATGGCAAAGCATGGGTAAATGCACCCTTGGGAAAACGTTGCTTTGCAATCCCTGTAGGCCTCCAAGAACAGTTCACAAAGGTCCAACGCAACAGCGACAAAGTGTTTTTCCTGCTGAGATAGGAAAACAAGGCTAGTCATACTTGCCCCATACCACTCATTGTAAGGGCCAGAGCCCATACTTTGTCATCATGACACTCCATCAGCTGAAGAGTTCTGACAATAGGTCTAAAAACACAGCAGCAAAGATGACTTGAAATAAACATCCAGTATGTCCAGTCCCCTACAAAAAATGCAATTCCACCAAAACAAAATGCTTGGCCACATCACATCTGCTTCACCAATGTTTTTCCTCTACAGGAAAATCTTTTCCCATCTCTAGTCTGAAAAGTTTCAGTCCTTTTAGAAGGAGAGACTTCTGTTTCTTCTCCAGTAAATTAACTGTATAACGAAATCCAGCAATTACAACAAAATTCATACCCCCAAGCCTCAGTGTAAACCCAGCTCAAGAAAAGCTTTGGATTGACCTGCAATAAGATATCTCAGAACCTTCTTTCATGGCTTTCACAATTTGGTTTTTTTGATTTCTTTTCTAAATCAAGCATCCTGAAACCTCCATGCCAAGTCTTGGTGCGTTTTCCCCCAGATTCCTCTTGGACTGACATGTCACTGCGGCAAGGCAGGCACTCTGCTTCTAGGCCATGTGAACACAGACCAGCTCTGACTGCTCTTTTCCAACACAGCAACATTTCTGACTCCTAAAATTCATGTCACCATGCCACTGTCCTGAGGGGGGAAGACACACTGGAATGTATACGGATCCTGGGTACTAGCTTCTGGTTACCCTCAGCCCGCGTATTCATGCACATAGATGCAGATTTTGTAATAGCTTTGCAAAATCATCCAGGCCCTCCGGAGACAGTGCCATCTTGAATCCATTAGCTGTGTTATGAATAAATGAATGAACAAAAGCCAATTTAATTTTTTTCTATGTGGCGCAGGCAGAGGAGAGAGACACGTAACAGCACAGAGGTGGAGCACGACTCCGTATAGACGACACTGGCATCCCGACTGTGCCCTGTGACGCTGATTAGTCTTGGTGGAGCTATGCACAACCAAGAGGTGCCCAAGTCCAGACCTGGAGGCTGCTGTTGCCCAAGCATGTTTATTTTAGCCCTGCTTGCATGCATGTGTGTTGCCAGCGGGAGAGGATGTAAATGGGCCCAGTCATCCCTGCCCAGCCCTCCATTCTTGGGCACATGCCAAAACTGTTCTGCTCACACTAGCACGAGGTCACATTTCTTGGCAGAGAGCTCAGCTCCTTCTCCCCTCTTCCTTCTCCCATGCTCCTGGTAAAATACGAAAACAGCCTGCCACCTGCCATTTGCTTGGCCTGTTTCATTCTGTCTGCCAAAAGTTAGCAACATGCCCCAAAATATAATTGGAAACACTGCACTGCACTGCAGGGGTCCCATTTCTGTTGCATAGAAAAACCTTGGAAGAAAGCCAATTTAATTTCTAGATTCCCTGTGCTGCATATAGCTGCTAAGTGGGGAGGTAAAAAAAAAAAGAAGTCACTTTTATCAGGCCAATTCCTATTAGTAGATTCAGATCTTTTAACAAGCCATGCTGCAGGAATCAGTAAGCTGTCATTGCAAGCAGATTTAGGGCATTGTTTTTGGAATTATAGTTGTGTGGGAGGTCAAAAGTTAGAGGACAGCATTCCTACACTTCAGAGCCGAGAGCCTGGGTGCACACAGTGGAGCTAGGGGTGGCAGACAATTTGTGAAGGCTGACATTAACCCCAGAAAGTAAACTACCCCATTCCCCCTCCTCCCCAGCAGATCTTGTGCAAGTCCCCTGAGGACCCTTCTAAGGATGCATCTGGAGATGAGTTTGGGGCTCTGACAGGGCTTCACTGCTATTGCAGCAGCCATGGCTTCACCTCCCATTCAGCCTCATTAGTGAAATAGCTTTGAGAAATGCTGTGTGGTCAACAGAGGGCTCCCACATCGCCTGTTCTCAGGGCAGCTCTGCCTGCAGAGCACATTGACCACCGAGGCTCCCAGGTCCACAGACCAAGGGCTGGCCCTGCAAAGACAGCAGTTATCACCCTTTTGCAGAACAGGGGCAGACCAGGAGACCAAGAAAATATAGGGCACCTCATTCATGCCACGCTTTGGCAGAGAGCTTGGCCAGCAGATTTCTGAAGCTGAAAAGCAACATTTCACCCCGAAGAGCTATTTACGTTGTCAGGGTTGACTTGCCAGGTTTATGAAAGTGCTGTGCCAGATTGGCTTATTATGTACCTCCCTCAAAACTCTCAGGGTCTACTCCTTTGTTACGGGGTGTCTGCATCCACCACGCAACAGAGCTCTGCTAAAAAACAGGTCTCCTTCAAGAGACCAACACACACAGACACAGGGTCTGCCACTCTCCCAGCAATAAAAACCCCACTGGAGGGTTTCAGCTCTCAACAAGGGACAAGAGCTGAGAATACACAACTAGTCAGTCAGCGTCACCCACCCCCAGGAGTTACCATAGGCCACCATGGTGTTTGCCCAGCATTGGTGAGCAATCAGTACTCCATTTTTTGCAGGACTAATTGAGGTAACTCTCATAAATGAATTGCCAGGCCACCTTCAGCCTCATAGGGCACTAGCAACCACTTTGCCAACTATGTGTACGATTAGTACTCGCTGCTATCCATGCCAAGCAGCAATAATACCTCCAGTAAAATCAAGCAAAAAACCTCCTTGCCAGCCATTCTTCAAGGAGCTGGACCCCTATCTACTTCACATTATTCCCTGAATTCTCCTTTGTCCCTGATCTTGTATCAAAGCCGTACAGCACACTCACTTAGGGTGTTATGGTCCAAAAAGGAACAATCTTGCCATCTTCTCTTAGGGGGAAGAGTGCATAAACCTGAATCACAGCACTACTACATAACTCCCCAGACACCTCTCTGGCCAGGTTCCTCAGAGAAGATGCATACAGATGCCCAGCTCAGACATCCGGGGGCACTCAAGTGTAACTAAGAGCATTATTGTACAGCACACAAGACACTGGGAAAATTGAATGTCTCTGGAGATACGCTGGGAGACTGTATTTAGAGCTGGGGCTTGGATACCTAAATCCCTTTATGGATCAGATGTGTGGAAGAGAGGGCTGCCTTAATTTCAGTCTCAGAATGGAAGGGCAAGAGGGAGCTCTGAGGAAACGCCAGATTCTCATCAGGCTGCTTACTGAATAGATTTTTGTAGATCAGGAAGTGAAAAACATAGTTGAGTCTAACTACTTTGAAATTCTTCAATATCAGAATTTTTTCCATAGCAAGCATACTAAGAAATAATAGGAAGATGACCCTATGTTTAAAAAAAAAAAAAAATAAAAGGTCATCACAAAATTCACAGCTACTTATTTGCAATAAGCTGTTTAAAACAAAATAAACCAACACGTTTGCTCCAAGATATATGCACTAGGCACTGGAAGCTTGCTTCCCTCATTCCTCTATCCCTAAGTACTTAAGCTGAAAGGAGGGGAAAACCTTGAAAGAATGTATATGTGAAAAAGCCCTGACAACAATAGCTGCGCTCTAGTTGACTACAAAGCTGTTATTAAACTTGAGGTTCCCGTGCTAGCAGAGCACAGCTTGAGCAGCATACTCTGTATTCACCACCATCATCACCAGGCTCTGATAATGAAAGCAAGTCAGATTACCACCTACAAATTCCTGAAAGTTCAGAGCCTAAACAGTAACGTGCCAATATCTCGGTATGAGCAGGCTCAGCTGGATAGCATTATGGAAACCTCCCTTGCTAGAACGAAATATCAACAGACTAATCCTCAGATCAGAATGGGCAGGTTCTTCCTTGGAACCAAACATCGACACTGTGTTTTAAATTGAACTTTTCTCAGTGGTCTTCACAATGAGGTGCATTCAATACCAAGCAGTTAGAGTATGTATGTCATACAAACCCTACCTTAACTCTAGATGAGGAAAAAAGTCAAATCAAAAAAGCAAGCATCCAGAAGCTGGCCAGAGGTCTCTCTAGCCCATTGTAATCACGCCCTCAAAACCATTCCACATTGTGGCAGCAGCATGCATACCATCAGAACATACCATCCAAAGCTGTTTCCCTGAACCTCTGACCTAGGAAAGGGCAAGGCACTGTGCGTAGCAACAGACTCCTTCAATGAGCTATGAGAAGATGCAGCATGGTGGGAAAGATGAACAGAGACCAGTGACTGCACCATGGTTCAAGACAGAGCATGAAAAAACTGAGACCTGTTTGTAGGTGTTAGAAGTCCCTAGGGAATAAAAAATGCAAGACTAAGGAGGGGCCCACTTAAAAGCAGCAGCTTGTCACTGTCAATGTATCTGTGCAGTTTATATGTTGTTTATTTTCAATAAACCAACCCACCTATCATTTCAACCAGGCCTGTCATGACTATTCATTATTCAAGAAGTTTTGCCTGAAGTGGTGCAAAGCCATGCCACTGAACTGCCATCCCCAGAAGCGCAGCAGGGCATCACTGGGAGGGCAGTGTGTTCATCTTGCACAGCAAGCACGAAGCTCGCTGGCTTCTCCAGAGCAAGCGGCTTCCATTCCAGATGGAGGGGCTAATAAACAATCTCTGACAAAAGTGTTGTGTTTCTGGGACAACTGGGAAGCACACACCAGGGACACAGAAGGGTTTGTAGTCATGCTGCTGGGCTATGCAGAGCTCTGACACACTCCCTGCCTAACAGAAGAGCCCTGGCTGCAGCACCAGTCATGTTTCATTGTTTTTCTTTTTTCTTTTCTTGGGATGTGCTGTCTGTCAGTGGATGAGGATAGGAAAACCAGTTGATAAGCTATGGAGCAAACCACACAGAAGGCTGAGGAACTGGGGTGGGAAGGAGGAGGTGGAGCAGAGAACAAGTGCTGCAGAAACCAGACGACAGTGCTCTTGAATTAGCAGCACAGTCCCTGGATGTGTCAAACTGGGTGAAGGAAGCCAGTTATAGCTCTTTGCAACCAGCTTACAGCTCATGTCCCTCCTGAAAATGGGGAGAATTAAAGGGTGTTCCCTGCACTGGGGATGGTTCTGAGAGTCCCTTTTTCTAGGTGCTGGCTTTAGAAAATGAAGCATCTCTGGACACCCATCACTGTACATGTGCAGCTGTTTCTTCTAGTCCCCTGGACACTGAGCTGGTTGATGGGAAATAAGGCCAGGAATTTTTTTAATTGAGTTTAAAATCCAGAGAAGCTTATGAAGCACTATCTTCAAATCAAGCCTTCATCAAGAGACACAGCCAGGAAAAACAAGTGCACCATTTCACTGTCCAACAGAACCTAGCACTGGGCAAAAACCAGAAATGGAGAAAGATTTGAGGTAAGACTAAAGTACTGTGTTTAAAAATCAGGTTTTTGAGCATCGAGGACTTGGACAGAAAAGCAGGTGAAGGAAAGTTTCAAAGACCACAGGTAGCTAGAGATACACTTCCACCCCCAGCATGTTGTACATCTGTGCCCATATTAGTCTCCTTTCTGCTGAGGACACATGAAGAAGTTCCACTGGCATTCCCAGGAGACCTTAACTGAGTTATGCGCCAAATACCTTCCAATTGCCCTTGCATCTGAGTCCCTGTTTCCCACAGACCTTTTACAAATGCCCAGCCTTGTATTAACAACTGCAAAATGAGCAGTAGGATCTCTCCATCGCAGTGATACTTGCACCCAAAGATTTCCCTGAGTGCATCGCATATACCAGAGGCAATACTCATATTAGATTGCTCTGAGTCACCTCTTCTTGAATGTGATGTTCCCAGCCCTTTGAAGGACTAAATCCCAACAGCCAGCCAAGGTGGGATACAGACTGCACATGACCTGGACAACCTCACTGGTGTCAGCGGTGCCATTCAGTTCCCACTGCTGTCAATGGCGTCAGCTGGGGACCTCCCAGGGCTAGTTTTTCAGTTTGCACAAAGTCATTGTTATAACATGTAGAAACTTGGGAATGAAATTCTTGTTCCCCTAAAGAACAGAGATGGCTTCATTGCCCGGCTACTGCACATTCAGGTGTAAACTAGTGCCAAGCCCTGTTCATCCAGGTCACGTTCCTGCAAAGTTCCAGCCAGATCAGTTTGCAAAATGTCTATCTGTGGCAGTCTGCTATAGGGGAGCACAGGAGGTCTCCCAGAAAGTTTCAGATGTGAAGAAGCATCCAGGTACATCACTGACCACAATAAAAAGGACATTAATGCAGGTAACACAGGAAGCTTTCAACTAAATTGTTCACTACTTTCAAGAATGGGCTCAGAAGGGTGTTTGTACTGGTACAGTCTTCACTATCAAAACAAGAAATGCATGCTTGGTATCTGTACCTAATCTATTGTTTGTAATAGGCAAGTGGAAGTACTTTAAATTTATAGTAAGAATAAAACTATCCATCAGCATTCCTGCACAATGACAAAGAGGAGGTCTCCCCTCCTCCCACTCTGTGGGTTCTCTCAGAGTGAGAGATGCAGCCAGCTGTTCGGGAACAGGCTGTTGACAATACTGTGGAGTAAGATACATAGTATTATGAGTCAATTAAAAATTTATTAAGAGAGAGTGAGCAGGAGGTACTGATCTTCTGAATCCAGCTGTTTCACCCTTCTTGTGGGACAAGTAAACTGAAACTTTCAGATCTTCCACAGAGAGACCAGAAACAAACAATCCAAACAAACGCGAGGACTCAGTGCTTAAGAAACACACTTCTTTTTGCTAGCCGTGCTCCAACACCCCACTCACATCACATGCTTGCACATGATATATTTTATTGTTAAATGCACCCCGGAAAATAAGACCAGCACAGAAAAGCTATTTGCAATCCGTGTTCACTGTAAAGAGGTCACAAGAGACCTGAACTGTCTGAAGTCAAGGTATGGAAAATAAAAATCAGCTGCCGGGACCAGGCTGTAATTCACCCAAGAGCTCTGATAGAGCCCAAAAATGAAAATCCGAAGTGCTGCTCAGGTTGGATCAAAAAAATCTGAAGTGGGAAATGCAACATCTGAAGAGCGGTTCAGGAGAAATCATGGGTGCTACAAGTAGTTCATGCCAAGCTATACAGGAAGAACTACAAGAGAGCAGAGTGGAAGATGCAGGGCAAAGTGTGATGTATCATGTTACATTTTCAAAATAACTTTTTACAAGCTCCCTCAAAGGCTTTAAAATTAACTAAGTTAAGGTGCTTACAAAAGGGAAGAGATGGTAGAAAACAAGTGTGAAAAATATAAGTGGTTTTTGTGTAACAGTGATCAGCTAGGTACTACCAGGGCGCTGTTCTTCAACATGCACAGGAAAAGTCTGGAGAAGGTATGAACAGAAAGGGGATAAAGATCTAAAATGTATAGGACAGTCACAACCAAAAACAACTATGAAAGGATACAAAAGCTGGTCATTATTCCGTACAAACCAAGGCCTCAGGGAACTGCAGCAGCAGAATAGGACAATGGGTTTAAGGCTGCAAAAGGAACTTTTGCAACTTTTTCTTACAACTTAAAACCTACAACTTTTTCTCTCAGCACACAGTTGAACAGCAGAACTCATTGCCACAGGACTTTGTGGGAGTCAAGAATATAAGAGGGCTCAAAAAGAATTAGTCTCACTTGAAGACAATAGATCTAGCAACACCTATTAAACACCGGCGTCTGATGGAAACTTCCAGGCCTGGACATCCCCCAAAATGCTGATGCTGGCAGCTCAGGGATGCAGCAGTCTTAAGTGTGTCTCTGCTCCCACTGTATAGGGCTTCAGATGCTAGCTTGAGTGGACTTGACATGGCCACACACGATAGTTATGTGTCAAACAGGCTGATTATCTCTGCAGCAACCAAGTCCATCTCTTCAGTTTGTTCACCTTTTGAAACAATTTCTGAAAATGTCAAAGAAGACTGGGAGAGGTTCAAGAAAAGCAAAAGCTAAATTCACCAATGCCACTGTTCATACGGTATATTTATTAACAATGTGGAAAGGTAATGTCAGTCTCCCTATCAAGACCATAAGCAGCAGGGATTGAGTTTAGGCTCAGCTAAAAAGCCCAAAGGTTCTTCCTTGCTAGATTGTGGAAACAGTAGCTGGATGCTTTAGCACTTTTGCCCAGCCTCCATTGGAAAAGGGAAGACCTATGAGCAGCAGGGGCAGCAGGACAGGGTAAGGTACTATTGCTTTACGTGTTTTTTGATTCAGAGTCCGGACAAGCATGCACTGGGTTCGCATGTAGTCCTCTTGTTACCACTGCTGTCTCTTTACACCAACTGTTCACACTAGTCCGTTGCTCCAGGTGAGCGCTAAAATCAGGAGGACTCTGTACATCTCCCTAATAACTGTGCAGCATCTGGTGCAGCAAAATCCTAAGCAGGAGGACCTTCAGCTTGCAGCTAGTCATACTTATTCAGGAGATGCTAGAGCAGATTGATACTTCTACTTCTGCAGCAGATGATGTGGAGAGGCTCAGAGCTGACTTTACACACCTCAGCAGTCCCCCTTTGCGTAACCAGTCAGGCAGGAGCTCCGAGTGCCTTTACCCTGCCACCCTAACCCCAGCTCAAAAATCCTGGGAGCTCTCCTTGCAATAGGAGAAAGCAGAGCAATCTTTCATCCGGCATCTCAAGAAAGCTTGTTTCACAGAAAGCTCTGCCAGGCCTTCTGCAATCTATCCCACAGCCAGGCCTGTCCCCTTTCTTTCCCCACCAAGGAACATTTTGTTCAAAGACAGCTAATGACCCATTTACATTTGCCTATAAAATGATATTGGGTTATTTCTCCCCTCCTCTTCCACCACTTGGCTGACTCTGGTTTGCAGAGTTTGTCAGAGCTAATTACATTGGCTTTTTCATTGAGGGAGTTTTTCCTCTTTGCATGTGTTTTCTGTTCTGAGCATAGCAGAGTTTCAACAGGTTCTTGATGCTGTTGTTGTTCTTGACAAGAGCTGCTGTTATGAAACGCATCCTCATTGCCCTGCCAAGGCCCCAGCCAACTGTGAACCAGCTGTATTTGACGCAGGAGCAAATTGAGACCATTTGGTACTTGGGGCACTGGACATCTTATTCAATCTGCAAGGGAGCTGGGAAAAGGGCTGAGTTTCTCCTCCCTCCCCTTCCCTTTCAATACACTCATTTGTTCCTGCAGAAACAGTCTGTTTCTTTTCCAGTCTTCCCTTTTCTCTAATTTTATCCATATGCAGTCCAAGATGGACATGGAAAATTACCTGCCCGTTACTCTCAGCAGATGCTTGCCATCAGTTAGGTCAATAAATTGGTTTTGGATACTCAAGCTGTCCCTTGCACTATTTTGTCAGGGGCAAAGCTACTCAGATGGCCGTGAAACCAGAGCAATCCAGGGCCAACTCTCAGAGCTAACACAGCGCAGAGACCCACAGCTGATCATGAAACCAAACGCTGCAGGAGAGCACCCTCTCTTCCAGCACACTGTGGGATTTGAGGTCTAGGGGAGGAGACTGCAGATCCCCTACCAAGTGAGACCTTCTCCCCCACAGAGAGAGAGTGCCTCAGCCTTGAGGGTTCCTACGTCGAGATCACAGCTGTTGTGTGCGGTCTGGTCAATAGCTTCTCTTCCCCACTCTGCTCCCCGATGTAGCAGCTCATTTATCAGGGAAACGCACCAGCAAGCCAAGGTGGAGGGAGAACTGGACCACAGCTGTGCTTCCAGCAGCCCTCCGCTCAGATAGAACGTACTGTGCCCCATCCCAACACCAGCTTGGCTGGATCAAGGCTACATGGGACTATCCACTCTTACGTCCACCACACACCCAGCAGACAGGCGCAGAGATTTTTCACTCAGGTCAATGTTTCCATCCTGGAAAAGATCAATGGGATGCCCTGGGTGGAGAACAGTGCCAGCACAAGAGCAGTGGGAGGGAGATGACCACACAAGCCACCCCGCAAGCTGCGGAAGGGGACAGGTCAAGCGACATAATTTCCTTCCTACTCTGGCGCAAGAGATGGGAGCAAAGCTTCCCCTCCAGGGCCTGCTCAGGGGAAACACTTCAGGGCATCGGCTGCCCCAGTAGAAATGCTGTTCCCTGCCAGACTCCCTCACAGTCTGCTTGGACCACAAAGACTTTGTCCCAGCTTCAGTGGTGTGGAGGTCTGAGCTGCTCCTTGAGGCTTGGACACCATGGACCTGTCCCGGGGAGCCCTCACACCCCACCAAGAGTCCAAGCACCGCTTTAATTAATGGGTACAACCTGTTTTATGATACACCCAGTTCCACGAATCCTGAGAAGGGAAAACCAAAATATTTCAACGGGAGGTTGAGCTATTTAAGCCAAGGTTTTGGATTAGCCAAAGCACCATGCCGAAGTGCCCACGTTGAGGCCCATGCAAGCTGCAGGGTGTGGACATGAGAGCGTCTCAGCAGCACTGCCATCGCCCCACTCTGGGAAGCCCCTCCATGGGCAGGGCCCTTATAACAGAAAGGGGTAACTATATTTTAAAACCTCCAGTTCTAATAAACCCCTTCGCTCATACATTCAGAAGACCTGAATTTAACTTACAGTTCTTCTCAAGCCCTTCTATTACTTTCATCAACTACAAAATTGTTGGATAATTGCAATAAATGCGTATGCAGGGGTTGTTTTGGTTTGGGGTTTTTTACAGTCTCACAATTAATTTCTTTAATCGCAGCAGTAGCAGCTGCAGCAAGGGGTTGTGGGGCTGCCGCTCCTTGGTGCTCCAGGGATGGGGGCAGCGGCAGCCCCTTCATCTCGCTGGAGGTGGGGGCCATCTTGAGGAAGGCAAAGCTGCTGGCCCCGAGGTGGCTGGGGGCATGTCCCTGACCCACCGCCCCTGCACGGCCTGCCATCACCAGGTCCCACACCCACCCATGGCAGTGACCACAAGGACCCAGGCAGACAATGACCTCCCTGCATCCTCTGAGGACAACCAGGAAGCAGGATCACCAGAGAGAGGTGCCTTGCCACCATCTTCTCCCTCCCTCCTCGAAGGCAGCAGGCCTCAGACTGTGGGAGCAGAGGGCAGAGCCCCAGCTCTCATCTTGATTTTCCCTGGGCAGTTTTCAGGCCAGCACCCCTGGAAAAAGGCAGGAGTGCTGAGGGCACCTCAAATGGCCATTTGTGGATGAGGCAACCCACCCCAGCCCTGCACCTGCCTCACACTCTTGGACAGGCTGACATGCGGAGCCCACGGCAGCAGCCAACATGGCACCTTCCTCCTGCCTCTTTGCTAAATAATTCTTTAAAAACTCTATGGTTTTTTTTTTTTTCCTGCAACGGGTCAGGGAGCCTTCATCATAAAGTGGCAGTTCTGCAGGGTGGAAGGGATAATTGGAGCCCCTCTTCGTGCTGCCTCGCCTTGCCTTGGAGGAGACGTGAGGGTAAAGGCCAGGTTGTAAATCATTTTCACACATGTTAATGTGAGTGTTTTTGCCAGGGAGGCTGAGGAAATAAGGAAGTACATGTATATTGTCCCCACCCTGTTTTAACTTAAAGAAAAACCCTCCCCCTCTCTCCCCAAACACATAGAAGCAGAAGGACACAGGCTCACCCCTGTGTCTCAAGCAGCCTGACCTAAAAGACCTAAACCCCAGATTAGATCCTCTCTGCAAAAATACCCTACCGCTGGGACAGGATATCCTCCTTGTTACATTTTAAATGAGGCTTTCCTCCCAAAAACCATGACAAACTGCTTCTCCAAACTCTAATCCTAATCTGGTCTCTGTGATCCACTTCAAAATCGCCCCTGAGCTTCGCAATGCTGCAGAAATTATGTCCCGAGGGACAGAACAGCTCAGCTCTGGGTCCATCCTCTACTGAGCCGTACAAACACAACTGCAGAAAAGATGTACTGTCCATTGCTCCTCACCTCACAGTAGCCCAGATCTAAAATATTTCTTGTGTATCAGCAAAGACAGTCCCACCAAAGAGAAAACAAACATGAGAGAGGCAACCCCTGTGATTCCTCTAGAATGGAGCCTACAAATGTCCCTACTGATCGATCTGTTACTGACTCCCCTACATGGAAAGAGAAAACTGACTATGTCAACTGACATGCAAGACATCTTTTGGAGCATTGGCTGAATTTAATTCATCTATCCAAAACCCATTTTAAAAACTCCAGCAGCAAAATCAGAGGAACTGAACAGAGGCTTTTTGGTGTGAGAAACAAAAACAAGAAACCCAAGTCATCTTATTTGAAGACCGAGAGTAAAAGCTTATATGTTCTGAGAGTTTGACAGGGGACATGAAAAGATGAGATGAAATTGCAGATCGGAAAATTCAAGAGGGAAACAGGTGACAGGTGTATTGAAAAATAATTGTCAGAGACAGAAACACACCACCCTTCCTTTTCTGACTTGGGCTAGGCAAGGGACATGGGTGACTGATAGACATGCACTAACCAACCCTGTCTCAAGCCTAAGGGAAGATTTCGGTCCTTGCGTGCTGGTGTTGTGTCAGGTGTAAAGTGGTCATCACAAGCCTCATCCCTTGGGTTTGCTGCTGGGAATGAATATTGCCTCTTCCTTGCACTTGAAGTGTCTCAAAGAGACAGGCACAGTGTACAGCAAGTGAATCACAGCTGCCTGGGATCCTGCAAGCTCTGAGCTCCAGGAGCCCTTCCTTTTCAGGCAGGGTCTGAACCACCCATCTGCCATAGATGGGAGCTGCTCTCCCTGGACTAACTTTTTGAAGGACATCAACAGGTCCAGCTGCCCTGCTATCATGCAGATGGGAACAGAGACCAGCTTATTTCAGTGGAAATCTCATAAAGGAGGAGGTAGAGTTAAATGACAAAGAAATCAAGCTTATCAAGGTCCAGCTAGGGATACTCAGAGGAAATACAGCAGCCAGAGCACATGCCAATATTGTTAATGTCTTTTTTGTCTGTATCTTAGAGAGGGTTTATTTTGGCAGCTGCAAAGTGTGTTAAAAACACATGTCCTTGTTGTATAGATTGCACAGACAATTGGAGAGAGCCAAAGCTACTAGCACAAGGCAGCACAGGGATGCTCTGACAGCAGAGCCAAATCCTCACCTGGCAGAACGCCACTCAGCTCCAGTGAATCCAGTGGCACTGCACTGCTTTATACCAACCAATCTGGCCTAATTCGTTGTTTCATCTTTTTGTTGCTTGTTTTTTTCTACATTGCCTTTGGGCTTCTCATGCTTAACCCACAAAATGGTAGCTTTTGAGATCTTGCAGCGCTATGTGATTATCATCAAACTCAGCCACGTTCCATAGCAGTTCAGCAAGTCATGATGGGCTCTTCAGGAGCCCAGCCTTCCTTTTAGTGTCAGTATGGTTTTCTCAGCTCTGATATCTCCAAGACTCAGAAGGGATAAGGCACTTCAAAGACTTCCAAGGGCAAGCTTGGGAGCGAGAGGTCTCTGTTTGCCTAGCTACTTTCATCCAGGAGGTAACCAGCTTACTTCCTGACAAGCTAACCACAGGGACAACTGTCATGGCAGCACAGATAGACAGGCATCATTGTGAACCCATAGGAAGGTGGTTACAGGAGCCTTCCCTCCATGTGAGCTTGGGATATATCAGTGTACATGATTTTTGGGGAGAGGTGCCATTGCCATGCTATGGTTCATCAGTCTTATTGCAGTTGGGAATCTCTGCTCACAAAACTCTTCTTTGTCAGGGCCAAACTGTGTTTCTCTTTGACTGCAAAAGGAAACACCAAGTATGACCAAAAGCAACTCCTTACAGGATGCAAATAAAGCTTTAAAGAGAGCAAACTGTTGAGAAAACAAAAAGAAACAGCTAGGTCAGCAATAAATGAGGCATCCTTGGCACGTGTCTCAAGTCACACACAGCTAGGAAAATCTGGTGGCAGCGGGCAGGCTAAAAGCAGCTTACTTTGGCCAGTGGCATGTAACAAAAGCTCTTGTGTCCTCATAAGAACGGGCCCTGCAGGTGGCACTGAGGAGCATAAGCAGTACTGAAGATATCCTTCACAAGAACCTGTCATAGCTCTCACTGCAAAATCATCTCTCTCCCACCTTAATGTAACCAGGGACCTAGACCATTACTCAGCCAACTGCAAGACCCACCTTGCGTCTTCAGATTTGCTGCTGCCTGGTCCTTCCAATTCTCCTTACATCCTCTGAGCAGCCTAACGCAGCCACTGCCTGGTGTATCTAAGGCCAGCTTTGGCCTCATGGCAATCAACTGCAGAGGACTAGCTACACCTTGACTGTACAGACCAGCACAAAGATGACTTTGGTGACATGTACCTTTTTTCATTGTAGGTTCAGCATGGCTCTTTCAGCTCTGCAGTTCCAAAGATTCCACCTATAGCAGTTCTAATGAGGAGCTGGTGAGCAGGGATTCCCTTCACGGCATTTTCAGCGCGTGCATCTTGGGCTTCAGCATACATCTTGGGCTTTCTTATTTCAGCTGTGGAAGCAGCAAAAGAGCTGAAATTGTCCCCATCATGTTGCTATTGGTTGCTCAGTTTTCCCCCACTCTTTCTCCTGCCACCCCCACTTCATTCCACATTCTTTACATTTCTGGGGATTGTTTTTCACCTCACAATGCTTTCTGGAGCTTGCCCAATAGAAATAAATGCAGCCTGACCATTGCTGGTGGGGCGAGGGGCAGGAGGTTACACTCTCGGTAAATTTAGCCTCTCACTGACAGATTTATCTTCCTTAATCAGAACCAAGTGTAGTTAGCGAGGTTTGTTTTTGTAGACTGAACTTCCCCAAAGTCAGTGCACACACACCTCCCCCTCCTTCCCCAATTACATAAATGCTTTTGGTTAAGAGCTAATTTCCTGGAGTGTGTGCCAGTGCTCTCTCCAAGCAAACAAAACAAAGACAACACATAAAAAACTTTTACATTGAGAAGGAATAGTAGAAGCCCAGGAATAAGAAGATGTCAAAGGGTCTTTCCCCCAGTTGTCCTTCATTTGCACATGTAAGGTAAAGCAGAGATGGGGAGCACCTTTCCAGCCTAAAAACACAGGTTGTCCTGGTAGACCTCAAAAAGGCTTGTGTACCACCATGGAGAGGTCAGTGTGCTGAGGAATGTTGCATTCACTGGCTCTAGACAAACTCATCTGGACTTCACTAGACCTTGTCTCCTCAGCATAACCTAGAAAGTCCCTTCTAGCAAGCCAGCCTCAGGATACCACAACAGCTGGCCAGAGGTTGCCTAACGCAGGTACTGAGCCTTCACAGATGCAGTAATTTGTCTTTCCTCCTTTTGCAAAATACAATTTCACCCAGTCAAATGGAACAAAAACTTTAGTTAGAAACTAAACCATGCCTTTCACTAGGCAGGCAAGCCTGGCAGATTCACCAGGAGAACTGCACATCTTCTCCATTTAAATGAAGATTGTCTGCTCTTGTTCTTTCCTCATCCTACATTCACATGTTGGCACCACCAAAATATCCCATCCTGCCACAGCTTGGATCAGCAGGGGGGCTGATCTAGCCAGGCCTTGGCTCCATAGTCTTCCCCTGGGAACAATTTGGAGGCTGAGTAGTAGGAGAGATTTCAGGGACATCTTCCTTCATGGGGCTCCTCCTCTACATCTGTCCACAATCTTGCTTTAACATTTCCCTTTCGTTTTTCTTCCCATCGTGCTATTAATTAAGAACATTTCTAACATGTGCCAGCCTGGAAAGGAATGTGTTGTAATGACCATTTTTCTTCAGTTTGAGTTTAAAGGACTGTTTTTATTGAGCTCCTAAACTGCGACTAAGCCCATAAAGAACAGATTTGAAGAGAAAAACTTGAATTCAGACTCCAGTAAGGTTCAATAAACTTCCATTAGGTCTCAGACAGGTGGACCACATGAACAGCAACTATGACTTCAGCATCTCTTCATTTATGTGTGTCATGCATGAGAAGCCTGGCTAGTGTAACTGAGTGTCTTCCCTAGTTTCTATAGGCGGTGCTGGTTGCCAGTTAGATGAAAAAGCAAGAAACAGGGAGGGAAACCCAGGGCATCTCTGGTCCCATTACAATGTCCCCATAGTCATCAAACACTCCTACTGGATGTGTCAGCACAGGCCAGCTCAAGATGACCCTAACAAGATGAGATACTGCAGGCTGCAGCACCCAAAAGGACCCGATCTAATCATGGTCCCTTTTGGCTTTCACACTTAACTAATTTGTTGGGGATCCACCTGGACAGAGGCCATAATTAGAAAAGTAGTTTGCTTAGACTTAGCCCACAGAAGCCATCAAAAGGGTTGCTTTGCTGTTGTGCACTGTTAACATGTACCCCCTGATTTGCTTTCCTTTCTTTTTGGACACAGGAAATGAAGAGGATCTGAGAGGGTAAGATAAGGTATGTAATAAATTGACTTCTTATAAGCCTCTTGGTCTTGCCACTGCTGCCTCATTTTCTGTTGTAACAGGGTGCAGATGAGCTTCAGTAGCTTGGTTTCTGCCATTTATCAGCTCCAACATCTGCGGAAAATCCCAGGCAGGTTCCTTGTTCCTTGTGCTCACCTGGGGAGACCCGTCTTTTGACTGGTACAGTGGTGGATAACTGCGTACCGAGAGACCCAACGCCTCCCATTGCAGCTGATCTGCCTGCTGCAATACAGCTTGGCATGGCCAGCTGCACCACTGAGACACAGCGCTCAGCCTCCTGCTGTCACAGCACAGGCATCACTGCAGCAAGCCAAAATCTGCTTTCCCAGGACCACACCGAGACCAATGCTTGACCTCGCCCCACCAGACAGCATGGTTAAATACAAACACAACTGGATGTTAAGTCAGGTCTTTGAAAGAGCAAGAGCAAGAGTCAAATGGCTGGACAAGTCTTGGCCAACCTTTTATCCTTGTTTTGGGCAACAGACTCTGGAGAATTTTCCAGGGGAGCTGTAAAGTCCCAACCCCTGCTATCCACCGAGGAAGGAGGTGGTAGAGGAAAGTCCATTTCATTTGATATCCGGAAAATAAAAAGAGACTGTCGCAGTTCCCAGGAGTCAGCTTTGCCCATGCACAAAGCCAGGAGGATCCTCTGCCCTCACCTGCTCTCATCTACCCCTCCTTCCCACCTCTGATTAATGGCAGCATTATGTGCCCTTGCACACATTTGTCCTTGAAGGGATCACCACGGGCTGGAGTCGATTTCCTGAGCCCACGTAACAGCACACCAAAATGCTGCCCAAGGGTTGTTCTGCGCTAAAGCCAGCCAGTTGTGGCATCTGGCCCTGTGGGAGTCAGCATATCAAAAGGGTCTTAAAAACAGTGGGCCGTGACACCTGGCCTTTGCTCTATACTCCCATGTTTTGCAGGAAGGAGAAGGGGATTCCTGAGGGGTTGTCTTGTTGCAAGGTCTCACTCATTTTTTACATTTTCTTTGGGTGGGGGGGGGTGATGACCTCAAGGGGTTGCTGCTGCTCTCAGCATGTGGCAGAGGTCTGCTCAAGAGCTACTGAGTGGAGTACACAGGACAACAATTCTACAGTCAGCCAAAGCCAATGCCATACATGAGGCTCCTTCCACAGTCATGTAGCTTGGGACAAGGGACATCTGCTACACTTCTGGTTTTGGGTCTATTTCCACTGTGTTTAATCAACCAAATCCACCTCCTCTCCCAGCAAACCCCCTTCTCTATGGCATTTCTCCATCTTGGTGCCTGTGAGCTATACCCAACCACCTAAGGTTGTAGTCCCCATGTTGAAGCACTGCTTCCCCCATGAATCTGTGCTTTTTATTTGTAACACATCGTTATCTTACACTATGTGGCATGATGAGGCCAATGCTGCTCCCCCAGCTTCAATGCAACTGATTAATTTCCACCGAACAGTCTTGCAAGGGGACCCAGGTACCTGTGAAGAAGATGGAGGCATCTGCATCATAGCCGGGGCAAGATGAGCCCCTCCACAACTTGCATTGGGAAAGCCTGTGATTGAGGATGCTCAGGGTATCCCCGCAACTCGCTGCCCAGCCCATCCGAGCCTATGAGGATTGCTGTGTAATAAAAATATGCAGGAAACAACACATGGAAAAACAAAATGCAAACCAGCAGCCCTGGCACAACTAGCCTGCGTGGATCTCGGATGGGAACTCTGCCTGTATTTTTCAATGCCCTGCTGGTGTTGGTATGCAGAGATGAGCCTTGTGCAGCAGACACAGCCCCAGCTGTCAACTTCTATAGCCCAGGAGAAGGCTCACGCAGCCCAGCCTCTGACGCCTGGGCCTCACGATGCAGCAGGGTTGCGTACAAACCTAGGTGGGGTTGTGTCACCATTATAATGCCATTAACATTTTCTTTTCCCATTGGTGCAATTAAGGATGAATCCTTATGTTTCCTTTCGCATACAAAAAAGTTAGGTCAGCCCAGAGGCATTGCTCAAGCACAAACCAGCTTAGCTGGGCAGAAAGAAAGGTTGCAGCAGCTAAGAGAAATTGCAAAAGAAGAAAGAAGCAACATGGAGGGGAGAGGTACATTGACATATTTTATGAATTAGCACAGGCTGAGATCAAGTCCCCACCCTGTGACATCTTTAAACCAGACTAGGCATCTTCCTATGCAAAACACACAAGAAACCACCCCAGTTTTTCAGTTGAATAGCAGTTTTTTCCACCTTGCCCTATTTAGGTGAGCAACAGCTCCGTCTGTATTTGGAAAGAGCAGCGTTAGCTGCATTTCAAAGCTCAGCCTGCAGCTGTCTGGAGCTACAGCAGCACTTGAGCAAACTGCACCCAAGATTGGGACTGTGAGCTGCTTTTCACAGTGGCCGCAGCAGTAGAGATGTTCTCAGGTGCACCAGGGACCGGGAACACTGCACGGGGGGACGTGGGACAGCTTCTTTCTTTGCCATTTAAACAGAACCAGTTACTTGGTGGTGCAGGCAATGCCAGGACCTGCCAGCCCCAGCTCCAGCTGGGTGCTACCCCCTCGCCCAGGCAGACAGGTTCTCTGCAGCAGTGGAGCTGCCTGTGCAGCCCAGTTTTGTGCCAAGAACATCACCCCAGATATGCTGCCCAGGGCATGTGGATGCAGCTGGGGCAGCTCCTCACTTGCAATGACAGTCGCTTGCTTCAGCTGATGTTTCCCATTTCAGTAGAGCTTCCAGGGGCTGTACCAAATCAAAACAGTTTTCCTCCATCCAGACACAGGCCCCAGTTTCCATAGGGTGAGCTGGGAGGATAAATTTTACTTTAATTTTTTGCTTACTGTCAAAATTCCCCTCATTTCCCATAGAAAGCAGGCACACGTGGGACTATTTTTACCCTGGTTTATTTTTACTTAGTCTTTCCTACGTTACCTCTCACATGGCTGCAAAGAAAATAAAGAGAGCACCCCCACCACGCAGGCATGTGGGAGACCGACGGCAGCGGCTGGAAGGGCGCTTTCTCCCTCTACAGCATGGCAGGGCTGTGGGCAAATGTGCTGTTGGTAATTACAGTGCAGCATCGTTAACTCAATTGCTGCTTGCAGCCTTGCTCCTCGGCCCACGGGCTGCAGCTGTGGGGCAGTGAGGTTGCTCCTAGCCAACACGGCTGCCTGCACTGGTGCCACCACTACAGATACCTCCAGCCAACACACTCCCACCCCAACAGCGCTGCCTCAAGGGACCCGATTCACGCTCATCCTCTCTTACACCCCGGAGCAGTTTGGCCCCAGGAAGGCAACGGAGTGCTGCAGCAAGCTGAAGGTGCCCAGAGCAGCGTTCAGAGCTGAAGCCTGGCCACAGCCATCAGTAGGACAAGAACCAGGGCGCTGCGTGGCCCCTCTGGGACAGGGTATCTGCTTTCAAGCAAAGCCTGACAGGCAAGCAGCTGGGGAAGGGAGTCAGGATGATCAGGAGCAGCTTTGGCCAGGGATGCAAACGGCTCTGGCCAGGGAAAATGCTGTGGGTGCTTGCCCAGTTGATGCTGCAGGCGGATATATTTTTTTGGCTTGGATGAACAATGTACGAAGGTCTGGGTTTCGCTCGTTGGGGGAATTAAAACATAGCCCAAGCTATGGTGTTTTTTCAAAAAGGGGAATCACTGCTTCCCACCAGCATGACTAACCTCACTAATTGTGGCCTTTGTGGTCAAGCAGCAGCTGGGTGGAAAGGCAGCCGCGCTGTGAGGCTGGTCTGGAAGCGGTGCTGGGGCTGCAGCTTTGGCTCCCTGTGAGCCTGCCCGGCAGCATGGATGCAAAGCAAGGCAAGAAGGGAGACAGAGGAGGCCATACTGCCCAAGTGACTGTTGTTTCCCAGAGCTGCCTCTCACCCTGCCATCACCTCCCAAAGCATCTTCCCAAGGCTCCTGCTGGCTTCCCCAGGGGAAATCACAGCCTTTCCATCCCACCAGACCTCTGCGACCCAGGTAACAGTGTGCCACACTGCCCACTGTGCCACGCTGCCTGCAGTGCCAGCCTGCAGCATTTGCTGGCAGGTTCCCTGTTACCATGGCAATGCTGTGAAGGTTCAGATAACATTTTCTTCCATCCCAATTTCGGCTGCTGCTTTATTTCCCTCCCCCCGCCTTGGTGCTTTGCTGACCACACGGGTGCAGCCTGCCTTGCAAGGCAGCCAAGAAAGGGTTTGAACGCTGCTCTGCCATCAGGGCTGAGGTCACATTGTATGAAGTTCTTTCTTAGGAATAACAGCATTAGATCTTCTGTCACAACAGAGGTAAAGCTGAAATCAGCAAGCAGATACTAATAAATCCTCTGCTGTCTCTTCTCATTAGACTTAATCACAGGGAAGAACCCAAAAGGCCTGAAACATTTTTGTTAAGTGATAGACTTTTTTTCTTTTTTTTTTTTTTCCTAAAAAAGAAGTGGAGGGGACAGCTCCTTATCAGTGCTAGTCTCCTATGGGCACTGCTCCCATGCTCAGGCCTTCTGGCAGCTGCTCTGCCTGTCCATCCTCTTTTCTCAGTGCCCCCATCTGCAACCCTCCTCTCCGGAGGGGCAGCAGGGCAGGTGACACCTGCCTGTGTCATACCTGTGTGGACAGCCCACCCCAAGGTCCAGCACAAAGCACCTGGGCAAGCAGAAAGCCCCACAGGAATGTCTGTGGCCCTGGGGCCACCATCCCTTTTCAGCCAAGTGCTATTTCCTGGTGGCCTCCATCCAGCTTCTCCATAGCAACATCTAGACCTTAAATATAGATGCATCCCCAAACCGCCTTTGCAAAAATGCCACCTCTCCCTACCACAAACAGGCATTTTCAGGGAATACCACATTTCCCCCTTACCCATGTCCAAACAAAGAAGATGGGAAAGCAACTAATTAGGAGTGGTCCAGCATCATCTGCATCACAAGCTGTTAGCTAGCTGATGAGCTACTAAATTATTTTTTTCTCTCTGCTGAACTATAGCTTCAGATGCAGAGGGACTATGCCTGCTCCCTAGAACAGCTGGGCAGTGCAAGAGACTCCACTGCCAGAGGTTGCTCACACCCAGGGAGAACAGGCAGAGGCAAGGAGCTACTGGCACTGGGTGCAGGCAGGCAGTGGTACCCACCTCACCGTCCTCAGAGGATGGACAAGGTGCACGGGAATGACTACTGCAGCAAACCTCAGCATGGAGGATGCTGCTCAAATACTTTCCTGGGGATTGTTAATGCTTGTACAGAGAGGAAGAGGGAAGACAAGGAGAGGAGGACAGCTGGGACCACTGAGGAGGGCCAAGGAGAGCCCGGCACCCAGTTCTCATTTCCAGGTAGCGGAGAAATTGAGACCAGAAAATTAATAGCCATAGAGACACATTGCAGCCCCTGCGCAGGGTGGGATGCTAACAGGGCATGGCTTGGCACTGCATGAAAGAGAAGGTGCTGCTCTGTGCCTCCCAGAGCTGCAGCCCCCATTGCGTCCTGGGACTTTCACACAAGAACACTGGGGCTCCTCACTTACCTTCTCTGCTCCAGCCTGGGAATTTCTGAGAAAACACAGTACGCAGCCATGCTCTGCTCACCCGCCTTGTGACTCCCCGTGACATCCTCAGCGATGCATCTCCAGTAAGTTCAGTAGCAGGGTACAGCTCCTGATTCCTGCCATTTTTCAAAAAGCAGACAGCGGGGGTGAGAGAAGCCAGGTTGACTCCCCGGCTGAGGAAAGAGATGACTCTTTATTGGATGCTACTGGCAGATGGGAGACATTACAGAAAAAGCTGCAATCGCACCCGTGAGGCACCTGATGAAGCATCCCAAGCCTCTGTGACCCCAGCCCAGGGAGACTGTTCATGCAACGACAGCAGGGTCTCCTTTAGCTGGGCTTTCTAGTCTCTTCCCTACAAAGACATTGCTACCCGATCCTTGTGCACCCCAGTCCTTTAAACCTGGGGTGTGGCAGGACAGGGGTGAGAGACCTTCTGCAGCAAGCAGAGGAGGCTGGAGCAGGCTGAAGGCACTGCATACACAAACAGGCTCGGTGGGCACCTGGGCACCGCAGTGATGCTTCAACTGCGGCAAACCCTCTTTCAGAAAGGCCAGACCTGCTCACTGGCAGCACGAGGTGGTAAACCTCCAAAACAGTAATGAACTCCCCTCCTGCAGCCCATGTTGTGGCTGAGCCCAGCCTGTGCTCCTAGCACCAGGGATTCAGGAGGCCAGGGACTTCTCAGACCAGAGCCCGTGTGTCAGTTTCTCACAGCCCCTGCAGGATTTTCCTACCATGCATCAGTCAACATATTTTTTTAAAGCTGTGTAGCTGTTTGGCACCCAGGACATCCTACAGCAAGCAGGTCTGCTGCTTAATGGCACTATTTCTGTTTCCAAAGACAGGGAATCACCTTTTCTGTGTGTGATGGCTGGCTACAACCAGGTATTGGTATTCAGTTGCACAAAGCATGGCCCAGCTCCTCTGGCAGGTCTCTGATCCAGGCCAACAGGTGATGCTACTGCTCAGTACAAATAAAATAGAGGAGACAGAGCAGCAGTCTCTGCAATTACAACCGAGAGAGCCCTGAATTAAATGGAGAACTCAGACAATTGGAGCAATGCCTTATACAAACACTGAAGCCCGTGGAGATCAGTGCTTGGGTCGCTGTCCTGCCTCTGAACAAGCTCTGTGCTGCTGGTGCTTGGGATTTTTCTCCTTGCCATCCTTGATTTACAAGAGTGGTACTTTGGCAACCACCCTGAGGATACTGATTAGCTGATGTTGGGACATCGTTCCAGGAAAAGCAATCCATTTATCAAAGTGCTTGCAGCTCCCTGTTCAAGGCAGGTGAAGTACTAATAAGTATCGAGCAAAGCAAGTGAATGAGATTCCAAAGTAGATATTAAACAAAATAAATATCTGCAGGTGCTTGTGCCAACCTTTCTTCTGCAGCAGCAGGTCTGGGCACTGGTACTTTGCATTCCCATTTCACAGGGACGACGCACTGGAAGAAACTCCTTGTCTTTACATTGCAAAATCCAAACTACAGAAACATACAAGTGAGATGAAATTGCAGATTGTTGTTTTACTCAGCAAAAACTGGTGCAGAATCACATCCAGGCCTGAATCAGAGCAGCTCCATCCTCCCCAGCTGACATCCCGAAGGCTAAAGGTCCAATGCACGCTGCAGGCTGCACAGACACGGGCCAATTGAAAAGTAAGTGCTGTCTGGCAAAGCAATGAGCTGCTAATTTATTGAAACACTCTGCAAAATAATTGCATTTGGACGGCTTCATCTACCCTGGGTTTGTGCCTTCATGCAGGGGTGCAACTTCAAGAGATGGGACATAAAAGGGAGTGGAAAACTGAAAGCGGGCACAACAGAGTACACAATCAAACTGAGCAAAACTCCCAGCTCCCACCCCACACAGGCAAAGCCTCACAGCTCCTGTGGGCAAGCAATTAAGAAACAGATCCACCCTGTTTGTTCACAGAGGTGAGAAACACCCCCAAACCTGGAAGCGATTTCTGTTCCTTCAGACAACTTGCTCACAGTACACGGGGCTGGGATGCAGGGAGGGAAGAGCGACCACTCCTCCTCCTGGTAAATGGGGTGGATCACACACCTCAGCAAGGCCCTGCCCCACGTTTCTTTTCTTTCAGGGCTGACCTGTTCTCAGCAAGAGACTCCCCAGTGGGTGCCTGCTCTCCTCCATCCAGCGTGGGAATAGGGGGCTGGTTTGGGCAGGGTTGTGGAGGTGCTGAACTCAACTACAACAGAGATCTGGTCTCTGAAGTACATTGGTCAGACCTATTTTGGCAGGATCCTTGTGGCATGAACAGGTCGCTTTCAGCTTTCCTCTACAGCTGTGGCAAGGAAGATGTGACTCCTGCTGTGATTACAAAAGTGTTAGGGAGCTGCAAAATAAAAAAGGAAAAATCAAGGAGACAATACAAATCCCCAAAGATCAAAAGTATTGAAGCATTTTACCTGGATGCTTCTAAGGGGGAAAAAAAAAAACAAACCAAAACCAAAACAAAACCCAAAACAATGTCACAAGCAGATAACTACATAAACACAAAAACCACCTTCCTGAGCAAACTGAGACCCACACAGACTACCAACACTTGGAGCACAACACTATTTGCCAGGGTTTACCCAGAAAGATTAACTAGAGCTTGCCTTCTTCCCAACCCTTGCTTTTAGGAGGACACTTGGCGGTTTCTTTGCCCAGCTCCTTCAGTAAGAAGGGGAGATTGGCCATGTGACAGCCATGAAGTCTTTTGCTTCTGACGCTGATAAAGGAGCAGTGCAGTATGTTGCCTGCTCCCTGCTGTCCATGCTCTTTCTCTTCAGAGCCACGAGTTTCAACAAATTTGGGTCCTGGAGCTCCAACGAGAGGAGAACAGGGCTGTGACACTGCTCAAAGGCAACAAAGGTGTCCCGCAGCATCACCTCCCTGTTCAGCATCTCCAGTGAAGTCCTCTCCCAAGCTATATCTCTGCCAGTACCTGCTCCTTCGAAAGCTGCAGCCAGGCTGTGCAGCATGGCCCCAGCTCCCTAGGGCCTTTGCTCCTCCTCAGCTTGGCTGGCTGTCGAGGTGAGAAGCAGGCTCTGGAGCCAGCCAGTGCGGCAGTGACCTCTAGTGACACTTAGCAGGCACTTTTCAGTCCCCACATCTGGGGGGTGACATAGACATGGCCACAGACTACCATGAAGGATGCTGTGCTTGTGAAGCAAGTCCCAGCTGAGTTGGTGGGGCCACGGCTGCTCCTGGGTAGCGCTACCAGGCCCTGGATGGGGAAGGGGGTCCCCATCACGGTGCCCTGGCTAGTCACCCACCCTCCCTGCTACTGACCTGATCCTCAGAGCTGGGCTGGAGCATTTCTCCTCCTGATGCCCAGGTGCCTGTTAAAATCTAAGGGATGGAAAATTTATTAGCTATATGTTGCTTCCCAATTAATCGCTCTTTGGTCCTGTTTTACTGGAAGGCAGGTTTCCCTTTCTGCTTAGGTGAGTAAGTAATGGCTCTGGAAGGGATTTCCTCCTAGAAACCCTCTACTGAGCTGCTGCTGCTGCTCCCCCAGCGCATCCCGATCTGTGCAGGCATCCTCCAGACAGGAGCAAATGGGGACGCAGAGCCCAGGGATGCTTATCATCTTGGGTAATTGCCACAGCCCTTGAGAAGCACCCAGAGACGGTGTCAAGGGACATGGTGTGCTTTAAGCTGCAGCAAAATGAGCACATGCAAGAGCTGCACTTCAGCAAGATGGAACATCTCAGCTGGGGCAGCTGTCTCTACGGCGGGGAACAACTGAGGGGATGCTGTGGTCCCCAGGGATGTACCACAGCATGAGCTGATCAAAGAATGGGGCCAGGATGTGTGTGGAGCAGCCTGTGTGCCCCAGGAAGTATCCACACTCTGCTGGGGGGCTGCTCAAGGACTGGCATCTTGGTAGACCCAGGGAGCACCGCTGGACCTCCGGGTTGGGACTGTAAGCAGGGAGTGCTAAGCAAAGCAAAGAAAGCAGCCTGGACTGCAGAGGAGGAAAGGACCAAGAAGGGAATGAGCGTAATACCAGCCCCATCATTCCCAGTCCCTGCTCTGCCCCTGGTTTCCAGGCTCTTTCACAGCACTTGCACTCACACAAGGACAGAGGAAGGATGGGGTCACTACTACATGAATACTGCAACACAAAGAAGGGTTCTGAACATTTCTTGCTGGCTGGTTTCCTTCCCCCCACCAAGTGGGTCTTCTCTGTGCCGCTGTCTCCATCTTCCTCTTGAGCCATCTCCTGGATCAAGGTTGTTGCACAAAGCCAGAGTAATTTCCCTGCCTTGGAGGGCTCTTCTGAAAAATCAGCACATTCAAGAAAATGCATCTTTGAGGTCCTCTGGTGCCCAGCAGTTGGGGCCATCCCAGTCCCAGGGACAGAGCTTGTATTCACGCTCTGCAAACAACAGGGCATTCAGCAGAAATGAAGAGACAGTAAATTCAGAAGTGATGAAAAAAAAGCATCTTTTCACACAATTTGCCTTGGGGAACTCAATGTCATATGATGTGGCCAAGGGCAGGGACTTGTGGGATCAAACAACTGCTGAGCTGACCCTGAATATTTCTGTTATTCATACCGAAAAAATAAACTACATACAAATGGGGAAAGCCCGATGAGCAAACCACACGCAAGAATCAAAAATCACTCTCGCTGTTTTGCCCATGAAGCACCACACTGGAGAAGACTTCCCATGGAGAGACCACCTTTTCTGGGAACAGGTACTGGGAACAACCTGGATGCAGGCTGCAGGACTTTTTGCAGCTTTCCCTGAGGTTCCTGATACCAGCTGATGCCACCCTGGCTGAGTCAGAAGAATCCTTTGCTAGTGACAGTGGCAACCAGCACTCCCAACCACAAGGATGGATATCAGGAATTGCTCCTTCCAGCCACTCCTGGAAGACTTTTACTTGTACTCAGCTTGACGCCCCCAAATCACCATACCATTTCTGGGAAGAACTTGGCTCCCCACCTCTGCATCTGTCCTGCAAGGAGCTGCAGCCAGTGCTGGGCTCAAGTGTAAGGGCACCTGAAGCTCTAGTCTCTGTCCCAGCCTCTCTGCATGGCGCCATCAGGTGTGGCTCGAGGTTGTGGCCTCGTTTGGTCCTTTCCTTTACTTCAGTTCAGGCAATAAGTGGGCCTACAGCAGTAGTGTGGTTGATTATCAAAAACAGCACTGCAGGAGGTGTCAATAGAAGATATGAATACACAGAGTCAGTCAGGATAAAACATGGGCTTGGAAAGACCAACCCTTCTTCCCAGTTCCATTTTATATCAAGGGTTTGACCTTTTGCTTGAGGTGCAATGATTTCTGAGATCCTAAGACACGCCTAGATTTTGAAATAAAAGTACAGTTGGTGAGAGGGACAGAGACTTGCATTGGGAACTTACAATAAAACACGCTGTTCCCCTTTTAAGCTGCAGAGGGAGAATGCAGGGAAACATTAAGAACAGATGCTTGACCCTGGAAGAGCTGGTGCAGTAAAATGTTACCTGCCAACAAATAATGTGCCAGTAAAAGCCCCCCGATACCTTCAACTATTGCAACTTCCCTATTAATACTTACAGTATGTTAACATTTTCCTTGGGTGCCAGTGCTGCAGACTTTGTGTACTCAAGAGCACAGCCTGAACAGGACGAGGGACGCTGCCAGAGCTTTCCTCACTGGGTCGAGCCACCCTGCAGTGGGCACTGCCATGCAGTCCCAGGCCAAGGGCCAGGCGGAGCTTTTTTGAGCTCTATTACCTCGGCTCCCCTGCACTGCAGAGCAGCTGGGGAAGCAAGTGCGAGGGGAGGTCATGTAAACCAGCTCGGAATCACGGCAGGTTTGTGGGGTTTTTTTTAAAGCTAGTCAGATAAATGTTTTGAATAGACATATTAAAGCCATGGCTGCTTTCTCCAGGGAACTATCAGGATGATTTTATTTGGCTAGAGCACGGTAACAGGGTCAGGCTGTTAGCTTCTATTAAGATCTGGATGTGCGTCACTGAATGGAAAGTGCTTGGCTATATTGCTTCTCATTAGATTGCTTTATGATAAATCTAATCATTAACTTACTACACTTGGCCTATCTGAAGGTTGCAAGGCTGCCTCTGCATTCGTCCCAGCGGTCTGCAAACCAAATGCCTGCTTCCCCTGGGAAGGGCTGCTTCACCACAGCGGTACCTGGTTCACAGCAGTGAATCCCTTGGCAAAGCTGCCACCAGCTCACAACATTGACATGGCCTCTCCAGCCAGTGAGGCATTGCCCTTCCTGTTGCCTTGCCCCAGCAGGAGGCATCTGCCCCACATTTTCACCCAGGCAAATGTTTTCAGGTAACTAAGGGGTACTCAGGTGCTTGACAGCCTGGCCACGTGTTGCAGCTTCACACCTCCATGCAGACCTTCATGCATGGGGCACCAGCCCTGCCTTAGCTCCAGCATCTGCAGAGATGAAAGCTTCCTTCTTGTTTTAAGTCAGGCTCATCAGATTGCTCTTGCCCAGGCTTAAAACTAAGGGCTGGCTTTTGGGGAAGCACAAGGCATTTAGTCAGTCCCATTAGACAGACCTGGTTATTCAGCACTTCCAAGCACAGCCTGGTTATCTCGTGTCCTCACCAGCAACGAGGCTGTGGTGCATCCCAAGCTCCTCTGTGGCTGGAGGAGCAGCTCAGCACGATGCAGACCTGGGAATGTAATGGCAGAGTTGTCAGCCTGATTTCCCCCAGCATGTGGATTTGACTTCTCCCCTGCATCTCTGCCAATCAAGGTCCTTGTGACCCCTCCTACACTGGATCCAGGCATTGAAACCCCACCATGGCTGGTGCCCACAGGTGTAAACAGGGCTGCTGGGGACCCACACCAGGACTGACCCATCCCAGCATCCTGGGAACAGCAAGCATTTGCTGCTGCATGAGAAAAAGAAAGAGAGACCAGGATGCCACAATCTGATCTAGGCTGGTAGTTTGGTCCCTCGTAATTTGGGCAGGTCTGCCTCTCATGCTTTACCACATCCAGATCAAGGACTCACATTCCCTATCTCCATTTAAAGTAACAGAGCAGCTCTTAAAATTCCACTGACCACCTCCTTGGTGGCCATATGGATGGGCAGAGGTCCAGACGAGCCACCATTCCTCCCTCCTGCTCTCCTGAGGGCAGCCAAGAGGGACTGCCAGCTTTTCCCAAGGGACACAGGAACATGTTGCAAACCTCTGATCAGAGACAAGGGTGACTCAGCTCACCTAGGGACTGGTGAGGGACCGAGCCATGAGGCCACCAGAGGGACCACGCCAACACCATGTGGCAAATGTGGGACCCCTGCAGCAGCTCCCCAGCCCTCAGCTCCCACGGCAGCAGGCTCAGGGGGTACAACACACCCCCAGTAACCCTTGCAGTGCTGGGAGGTTTGCTCTCCATGCCTTTTGATTGCCTTTTTTTTTTTTTTGGCCAAGGCAGGGGCCCTCCCTGCCTCTGCAGTTCCTCTGGATGCTGAGCTTAATCTGCTCAGGCAAGTTTCAAGTGTGTCTGCCTTGCATCCCATGGGCAATGAGGGCTTAGCATGAGCACTTTTCTATCTTCATTTGTTTTTACGATCTCATGAATATATCAAAGACAATTAAGCCACCCCTGGTTGAGGCATCCCAGACAAGCTGCTGGAGTCCTCCTGCTCTTCCAGAGCAGCTTCTCCGGGACGGGCAGGGTTCCTCCACGCAGGGCTTGGCACCATCAGGCCAGGCAGACCCTCTGCCTGGAGATGTGGCAGCAGCTCGGCTGGGAGGCATCTGGTGTGTTACAGGAGTCTGCGCCACATTCCCCGCCCTGGGCTGCACAGGACACCAGGCTATACCATCACCAAGGTCCCTGCTGGCAAGAGATAAAAGATGCAAATGCAAAGTGAATGCAAAGAAGCGCTAAGTGTATCCTGCAAGGTATTTCGGGAGCTGCAGCAGAGAGGGTCCCGCTGGGAAGAGAGCGCTGTGTTTTGAGCCATTATTATCCCCATCTCTAAAGGGCATCAGTGGCTCCCGCACACAATCACATCACTAGGTCTTTGCTGAATCCCAGCACCAGCCAGCCACCTTCTAACGTGCATGACTGCAAGATACGGCAGCTTAGCTGAATTTTCTCTGCCAAAAAGCTGGGTGGATTAACCTGCGCACAGTAACTTGGGAAGACCTGGGGATGGCAGCACACACCTGAAGCCTGTGAGAGGATCACAGGGGCCCAGATGCAACACACAGCGTGGGGCACACACCCCTCTGGTTACAGCAGACCAAGGAGCTAGTCCTTCCCACCCACGAGCCCAACATCTCAGAGGTGCATTAGGGTATATTTTGAGCAGAGAAGACACCCAGGGTGGAATCAAAATCTCTCCTGGGATGCTGTGGTAGTTTCCCATGCCTCGGGCTCTCCCTTTTAGGGGTTAATTACAGTCACAGCTAACAACCTCTGACTTTGTTTACACTGGAGGCTGGGCACCCGCAGCTGGCACACCCACCATCAGTGGGAAGCAGGCTGGTTTGGGCCCCGCTATCTATCGTCTAAAACCACACACAGAGCTGCAGCCACAGACAGAAGGAACAGCCTCCCTGCTCCAGCTGGGCTGCTCCCCTCCCAGACAACAAAAGCGCTCGTAACACAGTTCAAAGTTCTTCCCAGTACAAAAATGGTCTTTGTGGGTAATTTGTTTCAGCTCAAAAGCAGCTGAAGTTAATTACACAGCAATGAAATATCACACTTTAATATTACTTAACTCCCCTTGGCCAGGCTACCCTGAAATACTGCTGTTTGAGATCCAGACCTAAGTGCTTTCTGATCTCCAGATACCATCCTAGTTAAACAAGGGAGAGGCAGGTAATGGGATGCATGACCCACCAAGAGCCTGGGGGAAGAGGCGACTGGGGCTTGGGGCTGCATGTGGGGACACCTGCCATGCGCAGCCTTTGAGCTGGATGGTGGCTGGGGTATTTCAGTGCACCACCAACCCGTGACAGGTCACCTGGTTCCTTGTTGCTCTCCCTGGGAGGACCCATGCAGCCTCTAGCCCCATGCTTTGATCTCAACTCCTGTTTGAAATTCAGGCATCTCCTTGCCACCAATGCACAGGCACGCAGAGGTGATGCTCTACCTGGTCTGTGAGTAATGCTGCTGTCTGGCCCAGTGGTCATGCTGGGAAGTCCCCTGGCCACAGTCCGGCATGCCTGTCAGCGCTTGGCCAGATGAGCTCTTTACTGACCTGTTTGAACAAGAACTTGAGCATCCTGGCCAAGGGCATCGCAGGTGTCTCCCTCCATCCTCTCTACAGGCCCAAGAAACTGTTGAGAAGGATGAAGAGTAGAAACCTTGTGTCCTGTCTGAAACTTGAGCTGGGGCAGGGTCTGTAAGGCAGGAAAGGGCCTGCAGGCTGGCAACCAGAAGAACAAAGATTGCCCCACTCGCTGGTCACCCTAGAAAAGATGCTACGTGCGTCTTGCCCTGATGCTACTTGGGCAGTTTCTCTAGTTGTCTTGCTTGGGGATGACATGGAATAAGGCAATAGGGAACACCAGGCTTATGGACACAGAGCTCAAAACACTTGCAGAGAGAACCTGTGTAGCCCACACAAGGGATGGGGCTGGCCCAAGGACCACCACAGCCACCATGTAATACAGGGCACCTCGAAACCAGGAGGATAGGAAATCCCAGGCTTGTTCTTAGTGTCGGTAACCAAAGCTGCGTTAAAAGCACATAGTTAAAGTGCCCTTCCAACGTGCTCAGAGCCTTGACTGCCCCAGCCTACCCCACAGAAGTCTGCAGGCCCTGGTCTAAAGCTCAGTAACCCCCAGGCAGGCTGAAGCCCCATACTCTTTGCCATCCTCCTCCAGTACTCCACCAAGGAACAGGCTGCATCGCCACCTAATGGGATGTGCTGAGAAATCCCTGTGCACCCTACTGGAAACCACTGAGACAGGTATACTGGAGGCATTGCAAGAGGTTGTGATGCTTACCCAGCTCCCCTGCACTGGCAGACATCTTCTGGTTGGGATATCCCCAGCACTGGAATATAAAACAGTGCAGGGGGCACAAATCAAAGAGAAGGATGTGGAGAATGTGAGCAGGTTTGCATACTCAGAGCTGTGCCAGGAACACCAGTATGAGGCAGCCATTTGTGACCCGGCAATATCACAACCCAGATCTGAGCACACAGGGAAAAGATTTATCAGGTATCAAAGTAATTTTCCCTTCACAGCTTGTAAAAGCTCCTGTCAGTGGAGCATGCTTAATATTATGGTCTTTGAGGGAGCGCATACGTTTTCCAGTTAAACATGCCTCCTTGCAAAAATGCTCCACGCAGACAGACAACGGGAAAAGCAGACCTGCAGGGACTCCTGCAATGGACGTTGAGTCCATGGGGTGGCATGGCTAGGAAGAGAAGAAGGGGCAGTTGCGCCACAAAAGCATGAGACCAGTCAGGCAGAGGTTGATGCTCTCTGTCTGCGGCAATTCCAGATTTGCTATGTGGCTCCAGGCAAGTCTCTTCGTCTGCGTCTGTCTCCCCATGCCTAAGAAAGCCAGTCCTGCAGGAGGCTGGGAAGCAACCCTCTGATGAGCTCCTCGCTGGGCGATGCAGCAAGCCAGCCATGTCTCAAAGAGCCACCAAAATGTTTTCTGGGAAGAGCCCACACCACTCACCTTCAACAGCCTTACTGTGTGAATATCTTGTGAGAGGAAGCCCGGGGGTGCAGAGCCTGCCACCCCTGCCTGCCCCCCTTTGCCTCCCACTAGAGAGCTGCACTGGAAGTGGCGGGGCTGTGCTTCACCCGATCTCGCTGGCCCAAAGGGACCCAGGTTACATGGGAGCAGCCGCAGGACTTACCAACCTGGTCTTACCTTTGCATGGGGAAAACTCAGGGCTATCCATGGAAATGGCAGCAGGGTCTGAAACTGGATTTGACAGGATTTGGGAGCTACTCTTCTCAAAGATGCATGGTGGTACATGCAGGTTAGCGGAGAGCTGTCAGACATGCTGGTCCACATAAGGAGGCCACCCCACAAAACTGAACTACAGTCTTCCACCCTGCTGCTCTCCACCACCACCTGGAGAGCAACATGGCACCAATCTGTCCTAACACAGCAATGACCTTTCACAGTCCTTCATGGGGAACTGCCAGAAGCAGCAAGGATCCTGTCTCTTAAATAAATATACTGAACAAAGTCACCTGAAAGCGATGCTCGATTTGAATGCCATGCCAGAACGATCTGCTCATCTCCCCAGTCCTGCCTGGGGGACTGGTGGTTGGTTTGTATCACCAACTTAAAATGTAGCACAACCCAGACCATGGTCAGGAAGTAGCAATTAGAGCTTTGATGCCTCACCTCTCTCCTGCTCTCTCAAGCTGCAGTATCTCTTTCACTCATGCTCAGAGCAAGCATCCTACGGAGAAATCAGCAGCGGTTTGTGAGACCCTCAGAGTCCGTGGTGGCTTTGGTTTCTCATTCTCATTGAATGTACAGCCCCTGCCTGCACTAGCTGTCAGGACAAGCCTGGCTTATCCACCTCACCTCCCAGAGAGCACAGCATAACGGAGCAGGCAGTGAATTAGGGCTGGAGCAAAGATTAAAGCTGTGCCACAGTTTTGGCCATGGTCCTACCACACACAACATGGGCCAGAAGACTAAAACCCAGCACCTCACTTCCACCCCGTCCTGCCATGAGTAAGTCAGGCCTCAGTCAACCCCCCAAAAGATGCCATAACCACTGATAAAACTGGCAAGATCTCTCTCCCAGTTCCCAGCAATGACCCTATCAGCAGGCAGCTCTTTCAGAATAGAAGATTAAAACCCTGCCTAAGTATAAATGTTAATTCTCAAAGGAAGACAGACCAGTTGAATAGCTGCTGCTTTAAGTGCTGCAGCCAGGACTTTATTTTGGGAAACAGCTCATGCACCAGCCAGGGCTACTTCTTATGTAAAGCCAGGACAGACAGAATCCACACTCCTCTCTCAGCCACTGAGGACAACAGGAGCCTGAGTTTTACCCACATCCAAAGATAAAAGTGGCACAGGATAACATCAAGTTCCTTCTTTCTTGTTCCTTCAGAGGCTCAGGTGTCCTGAAAGCAGGCAGAAACCAGAACCCAAAAGCAGCAAATGGAGTTTCTGTCAAAACGGCAAATCCCACCCTGCTCAGTGGTGGCTCCCACCAGTTTCTGAACACCCTCATCACTCAAAGGATAAAAATCAACCTTGTCTCCCAAAACACCCGGAGACAATGGCAGGCACCAGCAAATAGGCACAGCCTGGGGGCCAACATGGGCCATGCCAGGGGTGGAACAGGTCACACCTACTTTATCTTAGCACTGTTTTGATCAATTTTTTGCATGCATCAACTCCCTTTATACAACAGAAACTCTACTGTGAACTTTGTATGTAAGAATTTTATTCCCAAAAGGGAAATAAGCTTCCACGCAAGGTCACAATCTGGACCAGCCTTCTTGTAAGCAAGAAGAGGAACCAGAAAAAAGCAACCTTGTACATCACTGGCTCAATAAATCACACTGAGATCCCATTTTGTGAAATGCAGAGTTGCACCATAATGCAGCAGAACCCTGTCCCCCCCAAAGAGCTAATTCCCCACTTTCTGCCAGAGCCCCATGAGAGCTGAAAGGAGGACACCTGCAGCAGTGAGATAAGGAACCCAGAGAAACAAAAACCCTTGCTCTGCCACAACTTTTAGCCTACAGCTGGGAGAAACACATTGCCATTCAGCAAGCCTGTGACCCCACACCCAGCCAGATCCTTCAGCTATGCTTCCTTGGTTGCACACTCACATTTCTCCACCTCACACCTCCGTGCGGAGAGACAGCTGAGGGCTGGGAACACTCTCCTGTAGGTGCAGCAGCCCACATGCCAACCAGCAGATGCAGCCTTTATCATGCAGCACCACTGTCTGGGATTGTGTCTCCAGGCCATGCTCGTGAACTGCTGATCCATAAGCAGGTGGAGGAATGAGGTGTGGCGTCTGCCTCTCCTGGAGGGAACCACAGCAGCTGACAGAGATTTCAATGCCTGCCTATCTTTGAAGGCACTCGGTACCCACCAAGTTAATTGAGACCAAGTTTTCTCGGGCATGTAAAGTTTAGCTATCATTTGTGCCTGTAGTTTTCGTTTGGGAGGGTGGAGAACACCAGAAGGAATCAAAGAGTCAGGAGTGGTCCCATCACACAGAAGCAGCTAGGCTGGGCTCCAGCACCTGCCGAGGAATTACACAGCACGTGCTTGTGCCTGCAGACAACATGCTTGTTTAGAACTTGCTGTGAATATGTATTTGGCAAATAGAAACTTAAAGCTGGGAACCAGAGCAGAACCTGCAAGTTTCATGCCATCCTACTGCCTTCGATGCTCACAAAATGATGCCGAGTAGCAGCTATGTAAAGAATACTGCCCTCTTATCAGTTAAAAGGGTCAGAGCAAATCAAGTGCTTCTCACTGAATGACTACGAGGGGAAACAGTTTCCTGTTCTCAGGAAAGCTCTCTAGCATGATAGATGTCTCCAACCCATGACACCAAAACTGGAGCAAAGCAGTCTCCTGGGTGACCAAGGCTTTGGTCATCACTATAGCAAGACTGAGACATGCCCCCTTCTCACCAGTGCGGCAGAAAGACAAGCTGGGACCACAGAGCCTCACCTTTCTGGCAGGGAAACCTGGAGCCTACCTCCTTTCAGCCCCAAGGAGAACACAATTTTGAATGCCTATCTTACCTTTCAACCAGTCTTTTACAAAACACTCATTTTGCGTACAAGCTAAACAGGTTCATGGGAAGCAACACTGTCAGATGGGCTCAGTTTTGACCAACACAGATGGGAGCTCCCATGGCCATGCACCTCTGAGAAGCTTGCCCAAGATCACACGCAGTCAACAGAAGGCCAAGAACACATAGAAGAGTCAACCCTTTTCATCAACCTTTGGACCTCCCCTTCCTCCCAGACCTCTTTGAATGCAGATGGCTTCTGAGTTTCTCCATAAATGCTCAGTTTACACTAAACCTGAGCCGGCACATTTCTGAGAGCAGTGTGCCAGGTTGCAGTGTGCCACCCCATCTCCCCTCTGCTCTGGTTGCTTCCATTAACTTTTGCACTAATGATTCATTTTGCCCAGTCTTTTGTAAACAGCATTTGAAGCCAGCTGGAATTTGTTGTGCACCTAAATTACACTTGCTCAGCAAGCTCTTCCACAGAGGCATTCATGTGGTGGGGGCACAGCAGTGCACATCCTCTCTTTTGCTGCAGAAGCGTAAATTCTTTCCTTTCACAGACCTGAAGCAGCACGGTTACTATCCAAACCTCACTGCTATTAAAACATGAAAGTTATACCTTGAAGGAGGAAGGGGAAGAAGAAACTCTTAATCTCTTAATTGTAGCCCTTGGGCTAAATGTCACTGTTGAAGAGCACAAGGGGTAAGGGCAGGTGAGGAGTCAACACCTCAAGCTGAAGTACAGAGTACAAGGAGGGTGACACAAATGCAGGGATGTTCAGCAGAGAGGCTAACCTTGTCACACCCTGGACCATTTCAGCTGTCCCCCATCTGACAAGGAAGCTATTAATGGACATACTGGGAAAGCACAAGCATGCATGCATCAACCACAACATAGGCCAGAGCAGGATGGTTAAGAGACCAAATCTGAAATGCGGTGAGCCAAGTTTGTAGAGTGGGACAGGTGTTGGCATGAAATCACAGGTTCCTGAGGCTGAGAGGCAATCTTCACAACCTCATCTGAGGCTGCACCGTGTCAAGCTTTTGTTTTGGTGGCAGGACCCATTTCCACCCACCTCCTCTTTCCTTTCACCCCTCCTGTACAACCGAGAAATAAAGCCAATGGGGGGGTTAGTCACTGCACTGACTAACTGCAGCCATCAGGAAAGCCAGTGATTCTGCCCATAAAATGTGGCCAATGGCTATAAGTGAAACACCATCATTCCCGGGGAATCTGCCTTTGTAAAGCAGGCAGAATCAGGCACAGGACATGAGAGGCAAGAGGCAAGCTTCCCCATGCATTAACATAGACAATGTGAACTCAGGATAAGAAGATAGGCTGCAGATGACACCACATGCGCACCTACACCAAAGTGTGTAAAGGGCTTGAGCCATTTTATCTTTTCTAATCTAATAAAGAATTGGAGATAAATTCATCCAACTGGCACAGCATAGTTTTCAAAATCCAAAAACTTTACAGCTGGTTTGCTACGAGATATTTTTGTGAGTTTTGCGAGTGGGAAGGAGGGAAGAGAAAACAAATACAGCTAATGCTCCTTCCTACAGCAAGGGGAGAGAAAGTTATTTCCTTCACAGATCTAGCTTATAAACAGTTTTACTTTTATAGCAGAGTTAAAAGCGGAATAAAAGCATGTTCAACATGCATTTTGTCATATCACACTGCTTGCCATACAAGCCAACGCTGCTTTTCCTGACTGGAATCAAACTCCTTTACATCCAAAGCTCAGCTCTCAGTGTGTTGCTGGAGCAGGCAGGGAAGGATCTTAGAAATGCTCTACACCCCACTGTGCCCCACTGTAGCAAAGCTGAACACAACAGCTTCACCAGCACTACACACAGCACAAAATGCCTTTCTAGGAGATCTGACCTGAGGTTGCATGCACATCGCCAAGTGAATTACAGCACCTGGAAAACACAGCAATACCAAGATGGAGGACACCTGTAAAAACAGATCTGGACTACTCCAAAGGGAACCTAAAGCCACAGCAGATGTTCTTTTCATCTCCACACGCATTACTGGCTGCTGCAAGATGACAGTCTGGACAGGCAAAGAAAAGCTAACACTAATTGCTCGGGATCCCACTGCACAGGAGGAGACAACAGTGGCTCAGGCTGGCAGGTCCTCAGGCATGAGAGCATTAAGACACACCTTCCTGGGGTAGACATGGGACAAGGAAGCACACTGCTGAGCTGCAGCACACATAGGTCCAGTGCCCTGACAACCAGCCTCTGGAAGGTGAAAACACACACAGATCTCACAAAGTTTATATATTAAAAAAAAAAAAAAAGGCACAGCCTCACAAGATTGACTACACTAGTTCTGCTGCTTTTTCGCAGAAGTCCAAGGCACAGTGCTGGCCTTACACCCCAGCACTTGCTTGTCATTGTGAAGCCACCAGCTGCTTTAGCGCAGGGTGGCACAGTGGCACCAAAGCAGAGCCAGTCCTTTTGCAACCGGAGATGAAACTCTAAAGCAAGCCATAAAATATGGAAACAAAGAGCTAAGAGATCAGTGAGAAGAACTACATTTCTATCCCACTGACTCATTTATTTCAGTATCTAACCAGGCCCCCAAGGCTCTGTTAAAGGAGTCTTTTCAATACTAGTTTTGATATGGGAAGGGGCATCGGCAAGACTTGGCTGCTTAATTCAAAGGCATTGCCCTGAATGCCTGGCAGCACTTTTACTCAGTGACTTTAGTTAGCCCCTTGCTGGAAATGCAGAATTACTGCAGACTAAATCTGGACAGCGTTGCTTGAACCAATGCCAAGGTGCCTCATTTCTGTGACTAACTAATACCAAATGAATAATTTCTTTAAAAAGAATTCCAACTTGGACTTTCAGGGACTTGCAAAAACAATTATGTTTGTCTTTTATGCCCAACAAACATTTTGATCGATAGAGTCCATTCAAAGGAAGAAGCTACAAGTACAACTGCTGGCAATTGTTCGAATTTTTTTATACACTTTTAAGCACAGATATTTTGCTGTTTAAATTGCGATCAACACCTATTTCCTTCTCTCAATGAATTTTTTTATGCTTGCCTGCTTTGATGGTGATGTCCAGTAATAGGCTTTGAGAATATAATGCAAGCATGGGTTTGTAGCATGTGCACTCTTCTAAGGAAACTAATAAAATGCCATTCACGACAGAGCAAGAAGTTAACTTTGAGAGAGCCAGAAGGATACAGGTTTAATTTCTCTTGATTCAGCAAAACAACAATAATCTTGTATAATACACCACAGTCTTGATGAAGAGAAAGTTCAGCATTGATCTTAAGTCTGCCCCTGTAACACCAGATCACTTTGCTATCAAACATCCAAAGACAAAGCACTCTGAATTCATCAGGGAAGAACAAATTAGAATGAAGTGATTTCCCTTCTAGGAGTCTATTCTTTTATGCTGGAAGATGATTTAACCAGCATTCCTTTGCACTACACAATTGATGTGGAGCAGGCATGTTGAACTCAGGTTCTTCTTCGCTCAAGTTCCGTGGTCCATCACAGTTAGGGCTCCAAGGGGAGGCAGTTCTTATTTCAGCCAGATCCACTTGTCACCAACATCAGCATTGTAGCCTTGCCTAAAATTGCGACCAGGAAGCTAGAGAAAGCAGAAAGTTCAGTCAGAAATATTTCTCTCTTCACTATTTATGGAAATTTTAAGATTCTTTATGAAGTGCCTCGTGGTATTTGCAGAAGCGCAACATTAAATACTTTTATACAGCATAATGACTAGCAGTTGTAGAAAAATCAGTCCCTCTGAAAAATTTGAGCTGTGCAGCTGGACCACTATGACATAGTATATATAAAAACTAGGCCAATATGTCAAGAACACAAAAGCATATTCCACCTGGATTCATCCAACTCTTCTCCCTACACACCTCGGTTCCCAGTTTTAGTAAGAGATGACCCCTCTCATCATAGTATGTGGTACAGAAATTGAATCAGTCAGTAGAATCTCGTGCCAAAATAGGAACACATTATTAAACACATGAAATATTTCATGCATGAAATAGAGTTAATTACTACATGAAATTAAACCATTTAAATGAAATTGCATACTTTATGCACTGATCTGTCTTCAAGAGCTGAACTTAACTTTATTAAAGCAAAAGCAATACCTGCCTGTCTTCATAAGCAAAGCCAGAAACCACTGCTTCCCGTAAAAACTGAAGTTTCTCAAACCCTATACCCAAACTTCACCAGTACCCTGGGACCTAAGCAACAGCCTTCACTCGCTGCCTGTGAACCTTGCTGACCTTTCAGTGTGCAACTCCTCTCCACGGACCTTTAGCACTGCTGGGAGCAGCCTCCGCCTAGGCAGTTCAGACATGTGGGTTAGCCTGACCAACCTTTCTGTACCCATGGTTCAGGGAACCACGGTGCTGCTGCATAAAGTCACCACTCCAAACACTTCGTTGAGCATTGCTGTACGTGAGACAGCAGAGGACTGGGGACCGCAGCAGGAAGCCTTTCCTTCTGATAGCATCTCAAGAGCTTGGGCTGGTTGCACAGATCACAAGGGGATCACGCAAGGAGTTGTTTGAGCCTAGCAAACCAAGAAACACATTGCAGAAGGAAAGGCCGGATGAACTGGAGCACCGCGTGGAAGACATCTGATGTACTAGGAAAGCTGGAAGGTCTGCACCCTCACCAGGGAAAGCAAGTTGTCACTGAGACAAGAGGAAATGAAGGTGAACAGCAGTAGCCTAGTCTTGGCACTTGAGAGTTCAAGGAGTCGCATCTAGACCTAGAGATGAGGATCTGCTACCTCCAAGTCTGTGAAAAGACATGGGAGACTGAAGCACACAACCCCCTTCTTGGTGGTAGTCCATCTAACTAGCCAAACAGATGTCCTACAACCAAAACCTTCCACAGGGTTCAGGAGGAATAGGACACGCAGAGCTGTTCAGATTGTGCCTTGGGATGGAAAGCCAAGCCAGCTGCCATGTGCAGCCACATTGCAAGAGCACTCAGGCAACATTACAGACACAAAAATTCAGCAACCAAGCTGTTCTACCTCCAGCTTTAAAGATTTGGGAAAGGAGACTGTTTAAGTAGCAGCCATTTTAAGGGATCACAGACACAGCACACAGGACTACAAGACAAAGCCTGTCGGTACAGTTAAAATAGCAAACTCCCCTATACAGCATATGTGCTCTCTCTGCAGGTAAGGAAAGTGCTCCTACAGGTGACGCAGGCTGCATCAGGTCTGCAAAAGCATGCTTATGTGACAGAAGACTCAGCACAAGCATGCTAACAATTCTGTCATCAAAATAGTCCCCTACCAGCTTGCTTTGCAAAGGCAACACAAATTTTTAGTGCAGTTTCAGCCTGAATAAACATAAAACAAGCTCTGTACCTGCTAGATAACTAAGCCGTGGGAACAAAAGCTGCCAGCAACAGATCAGTGCATAAAATACCTGCTTCGGCAATTACTCTGAACTGAACGATCCCACGGAGGAAACTTGAAACTCAACCTCCGAGCCTCAGGTACTAAAGCAGTCCCCTTCAGAAACATCTAACCATGACCTGAAGTGCTAGAGACGGTTAGGTCCTAGCTCCAAACACAGAGTCTACCTCCAGAACCTCTCTTCCTATCTCCAGGAATGAAAAAAAATTAGAATGCAGCATTCATCTTTGAGATACAGTACTGGAATCAAGAAGCAAACCACCATGAAAAGCAAATGAGTTTTGTGAGAAAGTCTGAAGCAAGCAGAGATGCTATAATAAAACCCTTCCTTTAAAAATAAGCTATCCGCTAGCAGCCTTTAGAAAAATTAAGCACAGATCATCTGCTCATCTCCACACAAGCGCTGGTTTCACACAGTACCCCTGACTTATTCTGATGATTTTTCCTCTCAAAAAACTGTAACGGTATCATGTTTGAGAGCTGCCCCTGCAGAGAGAAACAAGACCCAGTCTTGATGAAATCTATAGTGGGGCCACAAAAACATCTAATTAACCCAGGATGAAGCCTGTTGTTTTGAGGAACGGGTGTGTGTGTCTTTTTTTATTTATTTGAAGGTCAGAAAATAAGACACTTCTTTCCCTAAAACATCAAGCTAACAGAAGACTTCTACCTCCTTCATGAGACGTTCCCAATCATGTCTTGTCACAAGCCATTACAAGCCATTCTTGATCAGATTTTCCTAAAGTTTTTAATTTAAAGTTGTCTTTAATGTCTTGTCTAAATATCTGAAGAAACCATGCAGTCCTGTTAAGAGTTACTCCTGCTGAGCAAAGAGAAGATGTAAGATGAAAATAAATGATTACCATCTCCGCCCTGCAAGTTTGCAGTGGTGAGCTAGGGAGGACATCAGACCTGCTGTGACCAGCCTGTATCTATTAATTCTAGCACAAAAACAGCTCTCCCTGGTTCTCTCCAGGCAGCACCTAATTGGCCCTTTGATACTTCAAGAGATTCCCAGATAACTGGATTATTAAAGCAACAGGAGCTCTCTGGGAAAACAGAGTTTACAGTTTCATTTCTGGGTAAATCTGCCCTCTTTAAACGATACAATATCAATCCCAACAGAATTCAAATTCATTGTCCAAAACAAATTCCCCATGTGTCTTTGGTTAAAGACATGCAGTACATCAAAGTGAGTTTTATAATAAGTATTCATCCATACTCCATCGTTCACAGTGGGCCTTGGCAAAAGCAGTCGAGTATTGGGAGTATCTTACAGCCAGGCTTTCAAAATAGCCCAAGAAATGGGAAGAGGAAGGCACAATAAACAAATACCATATTACAATATTATACAGCAAGCAGAATGATGTGAATTTAGTTCTGTGCGCTATCTGCAGCAGGTACAGGTTAACATAGACAACTTCCAAAGAACAGACTCTTCAAAGATCACTTTTTACATCTGCATCCATAGCAAAAAAGGTACACAACTAGGAACAAAGTAAGTCTGTCCCAGAGGGAAGGAAGTTGGTGATCTTTTAGCACTTATTGAGGTGAGCATTTGGAAAAATACTGGAAGAGGAGTCATGCCTGTTCTTGTAGTTTTCTGTCTCTCCTCCAGCTCCTCGCAAGCCTACCTCCTGCCACAACAAGCGTTTGTTCAATGTCACAAGGAGCCTGGATTAAAACGGCAAAAAAAAAAGTGTTGCAGTGATGTTGCACAGCATGGCTGAATGGACAGAACAGCACGATGTCAACAAGAAGAGGTCCCACAGTACCCATCCTCTCATCTCTCTGATGCACAGTCCAAGCCAGCTCTGCAGCTTTGCTGGATCAGTCCACAAGCTCCATCAATGCCCTCGCCCAGCAAGCAGCTACTTGCTCCTTCTGGCAGTTAGTTTTCAGTGACTCTGCAGGGTCAGTCAGAGCCAGATCACTGCATACCAGACCACTGCAGAGTGGTGGGAGCACCAGGGAACATCTGGGGATGCAGGGCAGATAGCGAGATGAGCTCCCTTTAGAGATAACAAGTGGTGAAGTGTTTGCTCCAGCCCGCGCTCAGCTGGAGTTCCCAGCCTGTTCTGCCCACCACTGCTTAGCCAGCGCAAGGGCAGGGACGGGAACAAGTGGCGAGCCCTGTGGCTGCAGGTATTGCAGCCAGAAGAGGTAAACTGTCCAGCCTAGAAAAGAGATGAAGGAAGGGAGACAGGACAAAGCTCTATGTAAACTGCCAGCAGCTGGGAGAACAGAGGGACTGAATATTCGGTCTCTTCCAGTACAAGTTTGTGGCATCAAACAAAGCCAATGGCTTGAAGGGCTCCTTGCTGAAGGGTACTGCTGACATAAAAAATTCAGTGGGTCTCAATGGGGAACAGGCAAGTACTCAGAAGAGACTTGCATTTTCCGTGACACTTGTGCATTATGATTAAGTTTCCCAGTCAGAACTGTAATGAAAAATCAGCAAGGCCACATCATTTGCAAGTGGCTGGCACATTCGCAGGAACATTCCACACGTGTTACCTTCAAATCACACTTGAATAAGACCAAAGAAAAGGTGTGATTTAATGGCCACATTAAAAATAATAGTAGTGCATCCTAATACACATGATCCATTATTAACAACACATTTCAATGGGCAAGTAAAAGAAGTAGCATAAAATAAATCCCTTCAAACTCTCTTAGGTCCTTCACTGACACTCCGCCCAAAGAGACGTATGGAGCCACAAACAGATTTGTCCAGCACTAAGAGGCAGAGAAAACAGTTGACCATCATACCAAAGCTGAACCTCTTTCCCAGGAAAAGTAAGAAAAGCCGTATTGTTATCAGCGGCTATCTAGACAACACAGACTTTGCAACACAAGAATTAAGTCTCTGCCGTCAAGAGCTTAGAACTGAAGCAGCACTGCCCAAGCAAACAGGAACAGAGATCCCACTAGACAAGCTGAGCAGCTCACATGCACGCCTGCAGGAGGAGGAAAACGCAAGCTCCTGCAACGTTACTGCCAAGTAACAGATTTTTCCACTCCATGGAAATAGAGGAGACAGAATCAAGTCTTAGTCTGCTGCATTACACTGTGCAGAACTTAAAGTTGGCAGCAAGGATCATTTCAAGAAGTGTGTGATAAAATCCACCACACATAGAGCATGGAACTAATGAAATGAGCTGTACCCAAAGGTAGAGCAAGCTCAAAAGAATGAAACTGCTCAACTTTAAAACAGCATCAGTAAAAAGACGAAAACAAGACCATCTCATCAGTTAAATTAAGAGCTCTGCCACAGAAGTGTCTGTCAAAACTATAAACATGATGAAAAGCCCTATAAAGTGGTATAGGCTGCAGAGTAGCAACAAACAGCTTCAGCCAGCTGTTTGCTATATGCTGTGGCTGCATTTCATAGCTCCTCACAATAATTTCAAGCCAGACATGTACAGGTAGAGCTCTGGGGAGTTTTAACAATCTGAAGAGGTCTACATACATCAGTTTAGAGCCTGCCTTGTTTTCCAAGATTTCAGGAGTAAAAAGAATTACCATTTTTCCCCTTCTATTTCTGTGCTGCTTTCTACTAATGGTTGGGCTTCACAGTTAAAACAGATCTATAAATAGCCTATTTTGAGCAGCGCTGATCAAAGAGCACTTAAAAACAGAGTCATTACTCTGCAAGCATTGGCTCATTTATCAATATCCAAAGTTTTTCATTTAGTGGGTGTTTATAACAAGCATAATAATAGCACTTTCATAATAAAAGCACTTTCCATCGCTGCTGTTAGCGAAGACTCTGTCTTTTTCCAGTAGAAATTCTGACTTCCAGAAGTTTATTGTCAATGTTTGTTGCTGGCACACAGCTAAAATCTGAGAAAATCTAGGAACGTGTAGCTTCATATACTGGCTGTATTCTGAAAGGGTTTGGTTCCTATGTTCCAGATCAACAGATAAAAGAGGGGAGGGAGGTGCAATACCCCCCCAAACACACATCAAGGTGCATATGGTTTGGTTTCCAAAGGATTGGCATAGCTAGATATTTGTTTACAGCTCAACTCCTGACATTCTTTACTCAAACAAAATTCTTAATGCTACTAACATTCATTGTAGCCCAAGTAACAAAAGTACTCAAAGGCTTCACTGAATTGAGGTTGAAACAATTCAAATTTGCTGAAATTGTTCAATGAATGTTGTCCTACCCTTCATTCATTCATTCAAAAGACAGACAAGACAGTAGAAATCTTTTGGAAAGAGAAGTATCCATAAGAAAGACACAGCATATTTCTTTAAAACTCATTTTTTAGTGCAAACAACATAACTGAGTTTAAATAGGAATCTGATTTTGTAAAAATTTATGTGACTTGCAACTTGAACAACTGCAAACACCATAAAGAATCTAACGCATACTTCTAGCCTTGCTTTTGCAGGACAGCCAAGAATAAATAAGCAACAAAGTACAGCTAAATATTTTGTTGCAGCTTTTTTCCACAGTGCCTAACTTGCCCTACTAACTATTCTCCACAGTGGCAGAATAACACCTACTTTAGTTTGTCTCACGAAAGAACATGTTAGAAATGCCAGTTATCCACTACAGAGTTCAAACCTACCACATGAAAAAGACAACTAACTGTAGACTTGCTTTTCTAACTGGACAGGTAAAATGCAAAAAGCCTCTTATAATAGCTTTTCTTGTTATGTTACGTTAAGCAAAGTAGCAGCAGGTCTTAGCAATGCCAGTTCTACGTTATAAAGCCTGAAGGCACTTACCAGAAGAAAAATGCTATCAGGAAACAAGGAAAATAACATACTAATGCCACCCCAATCAAAATTGTACCACCACACCTGCACCGTTCAACAACTCAAACTGACACTATTTCACAGTTTAAGACCCATGGAGATGTTACCCGTGAGAAGCTGGAGCAAAGCAGGGGAGAGCCAGAAAGAGATGGAAGAATCTTTCTTACAGATTAGCCAAAACCTTTTCCTGTTTTACAGCATGATTGTCAATATAAGATACCACAATGAAACTATCCTCTGAGGGTTGGATTTTTTTTTTTTAAATGAAAGTTTCCTAGGAGATGCAGAAGAGTGGAGTAAGAGTTCACTTGCAACTTTCCTCCACTTTGCTTAATCACTGACAAAAGATCTTTCTTCCAAGCTATTTTCCTTGTATTTTTATTGATTTATTTATTAGAGGTCTACCCTAGGAATCACATTCCTACATGGATGTGGGCTTGAGAGGGGTTTGAGAGAGGGAGGATATGCTCCCACAAAAAAATAGGGTTTTCTTTTACAGGACTCAGTGGCAGACTCAAGTTTGAAATGGATTATTTTAATGACAGTGGGATTTTACTGTCTTTTTGATTTACATAGGCACCCAGTGCCTGGGAAAGCATGGTTTGTCATCTAAAACAAAACAGACACAAGTACCAGGACCAAGATCTGAGATAGTCCTGAGGTCTCTTGGGTCCCCTCCCCCCCATATCTGGGATAGATATCCATGCCAATTTCCCATGATATTTTTCAAGGGAAGCAGGGTAGAGAAGATACACATTTCTAAAGCAGAAGAGGGACTGAACAAACTTCTCATGCTTTCTCTGTACATAGAAGATTGGAAAGAGTGGAGGAGTAGGGGAGACTGGAAGATAAGCAGATCGCATGCCTACTCCCACCTCTTTCCAGGTACTCTTCAGGAACAACTTTGTCATTCCTAGGTTTTAGTTACTCTTCAGGTTCTTCTTGTCTTACTGATATTTAGCTAGGCAACATCTTGTTACTTTAGAAAGGGCTAAAAATATTTTTGCAGAGATAGAGCAGAAATAAAACCCCTTAAATTAAGACTTTTCCTAACTTATTGTGTGTCTGTTTTCATTCCTTCTTGGACTCAAGAGCAGCAGACAGGACTGGGCATTATAGCTGTCAAACACATCCATTAAAGTAAGAATTAGGAAGAGACACCTTGATACAAAAAAAAAAAAAAAAAGAGAAAACTTCATCAAGCCAAGAAAAAATGGCAGAAGAAATAAAACAGAATATTGTTACCATAGCAGCTGTCTTTGATACAATCAAACATGGAGAACAAACAAAGATATCCTAACCTCCCTACTTCTTGCAAAGGCAAGAGTACTATGGAAGACAATTCATGGCTTAGATAAGGCTTACTGCCACAGTCGTACTTCATATGTATGCATGGGTAGTGTCCTCTGCGCATACAAGCAGAACTGGTCAAAGGGGTTTTTTAGTAGCGTGCAGCTTTTCTTGTAACCCAAAATCTGCAGCCAGAGGCCAAGATGCTGAGGACCGCGCCATGCAGTAGCACCACATTAAACCTCAATGCATCAAATTTTGACACAAACACTCCCTTTTGTTGATCCACACTTCTTGAAAGCTCAAGTATTTCTTTTGTAGTTTGGGGCATTTTAAATGGGGGATTTATGTGTAAGCCAGGAGCGCTCTGCCCTGTCACAGAAGATGGGAAAGCAAAAGGACTTCCTAAGCCCCCAGTTTGCCAGCAGCCATCTTCACCCCCTTGCAACCGCAGCTGCCAAAAAGTGTCAGGGCTGCACTTCACATGCGACTTGGGCCACATTAAACCTGGAGAAAGTATTCCCTTAATGTTCTCCCTTTTGGGCTAGTTATGATCTTCACATTATAAACACATGCTGTTACAATACTCTTTTTTTTGGGCTGTGAGGCCAACAGTTGACTGATGTTGCAGGCTCATGTTCGTATCACTCAAAAGCTCACTGTGTTACAGCTACTTCCCTGCAACTACCGAAGTAACTGGAGGCATGGCAGACACTGCACACTTGAGGATTTCCCCTCCTAAGTCTGCATGCTTATGAAAGGGAGGGCAATATAAAGCCTGGGACTTTCCTTCCCTCCACCCTGTTGCCTCTTCTCTACTTGCTGCTATGCAACACTTCTCTACTTGCTATGCTGGTAGAGAATCATTTTGATTTTGATGATTGCTTTAGTACAAAAGGAACTTCTAGGTGCCTAGGCCTGTCTTGTCTGAAGAGGAATTATGTGCCCAGGCATTAGTTTGTTTCCTTTAATATACGTACCAGCACATATACTTAAAAAATCCCAGCACCTTATAAAGAGAATAGGATACCCCTCCCACTATGCAATCTTAGACCTCAAAGACAGAATGGGGAAAAAAAAACCCAAAGAAATCCTACAGCATGAAATGCAAGCCACGCTTTTTAGCATACTACTGAAAACAGGCCTCTTCTCTGTTGGGGTTTCTTAACTTGTGTTTAAAGACATTGGGGCAAGCCACTGGAGAAAGAGAGGAGCCACGTTACATGAACCAGTGTCAGGGTGAGTGGGCTAGCACAAATGCTTTCTGCTAGGGCTGATGACATGAGAAAGGAAACTAGGTTTTAACCATTTTGCTTTCACCTGTTCTAGCAAAAGAATTCTCCACTCTAATGCCTGGAGTGAACACCAGCAAGCACTTAACTCCAGGCTCTGGTGCACCTGTGATAAGCAAGCCCACCAATTTGTCTGTATTTTTAAGCACAAACTTCGTATAAATGAATGCTGATCATTTCCTTATGATCAGTGAAGGGAGAGGTGGCAAAGACTATTTTAGAGTTCTCCAGCTTTGTTTTCAGAGGTAAAGATGTAGGTGATGACTGGAATATGAATCTCAGACAGCTGCACTTTTATGTATACAGAAAAGAGCATACACGTAAAAGAAGCCTTTTTTCACCACCCCCAGGAGATTCAGCAGGACTTGCCAACAGCATTCATGAGTGTGAAGTACATAAGCACATTACTTAAGCACACTGATTCCATTAAACAGAACTATTTGTTTTTGTCTTCTCTGCAAACACATCTGCCTAAGTGCTCCAGCTTTGCAGGGCGCACATGGAGTTTGAAGCATTATCTGTGGGGACTGCACGCAGTTGGAAGAAAGCGGAGAGATACAGCAGTTAAGAGAGTAGTCAAGTCTTTACTAGTCTGACAGTTCCTAAAATAATGTTGCTTCACTTAAGAACGAACATGCTTATCTCTGATCTACAGAACCTGACTAAAAGGTTACTTTTCCTTTGCCAGAAGAGCATCTTTAGAAGTTTATGAATGCCTGAACAGAACAGCTGAACCCTGCCAGATGACTTTATGGTAAGAGGAGGAGGCAGAAAGCCACCTCCTCACACATGAAGAGAATGCTTTCAGAAAAAATTTAGAGGATATACATAAAAAAGCTAGTTTCTAGTATTCAGAGCTGTATGTGGCTACCTCATTATTTCGCAGAAAGGCACACATAATGAAATCTTGGACCCTGAAGAGTGTCTCCTCCTCCTCCTCGGTTGCTTCTGACTAATGAATATTTTTAACAATAAACAGCTTCTGCCTGGAATTTGCGAATCCCTGAAAACCACCATTATTAGGCAGCATGAATTGTGTGCATGCAACTCTGAAAAGCACAGCAATTAGCTGCCTATTGGTATGATCAAGGATTTATGACTAGTTATAGGATTGCCAAGGAAAAAAAAAGTCCCCTACGCAAATCATTGTATTTATGCGGTAAACATCATTACACCAACTTTAAAAGCATGTATTTCCCACAAGGAAAAGTTAAAGTTCTGTAATTATACCATAATTAAGTCTTTACTGACATGTCATGTGAGCCTAAAATCTTTATCTGTCTTCAAATGCAAAAGTGGTAGCACAGCTGTAACCATCTCTGCATGAACACGGGCAAGGTAAGGGTTTACAATTCCCTCTCATTAGACCCAGTAACCTCGTAGCCAAGATTTGTATGTCTAGAAGTTCATCTGCTTTTTCTGCCTGCACTGGTTGGTCTTGTGTTACTTCTGAATATAAGTCTTGCCTTACAAAGAAATTCACACCTTCATTTGCTAAACAAAGTTGGAGAGAAAAACACAGATCTTCAAAGTTTCAACACAAAGAACTGAATTATTAGAACATAAAATGGCAGGTGGGGCTGGCTTTGTGCTTCCCTTTCCAGTAGCTTACAGAAAGTAGGAAAATTCAGCGCCTTTTTGCGTTGTGCACCATGGCTATAGAGGCCCCCCATCCCTGAAAGATTACAAGTATCTAAGTGTTCAGAAGAGAGAAAAGGAGTAGCTAATATTGCCTGAATTTAACAGGATGCTTCATGAAATGTACAACTCTTCCCTATTCCAAAGGACATTATCCCTTTCCACAGTACTTTCCTGAATCAGGGCCTAAGAGCAAGTCTGCAAAAGGGAGATTATATTTTGGCAATATTTTTTTCTCACTGACAGTGCTCAGCTTCTGCTGTCAACTAACTGGCATCAAGCAGAGCAATCCAAGGACCCAGCTTTCCTTCCCAGGTATTCATATTCTTACTTCTAAGCATCCTTTTGCTACATCTGCAAGGCAAGTCACAATTTTTCCTGGAAGCCAGCTACTTGATGAGCCAGGGCATTCTCAGTTTCTTGCCAGCACAGAGGAATGTGCTGTTCTACAGTTAAGAGGAAAAAAAAGGCTTTCAGAAGTATTACCCCTGTTTCTTAGCACGCAGCACCAAGGTCACATCTAGCTGTGCGTCAGGCAGCCTCAATAATTCCCAGTTCCACTGCAAAGTGACATTTCAGCTGAAAAACCCTATCATCTTCAGGAAGAAAGGCACTGTCAGTACAGATGGATGTTGCGTGCTGGTGACAAGTCATGCAGCAGATCCTTCTGAAATATGTGCTACACACACACAGATGTCTCTTGGAGTGGAGGACTCCAAAAAATCCTTAGTCTGAGCTTGAAGTTTTGGACTTAAAAATGTAAGTGATACCAAGAAGCACAAAATCCCGACAGTAATTTCTCAGATGGACCAGGGAGTTTTCAAACCCATTAGACAGCCTCAAGGAGTACCAAGATGCTTTCTGCTACTCTAACCTTTAGCTTTAGCCCCTTTTACAAGCTCGAAAGACTACTTCTCAAATGAGGCAGAACAGCATTAACTCAGGAGCCTCTCCATTACATAGTTCACTGAGGGGGAATAAATTATGCTGAATATTCACAGGGACTTCTGAACTGACTATTCAAGAAGAAAACACTGGTAATTCAGAGTTTCCAAACAAGTTCACAAACCTGTATCTTACATTTTAATTTCAGTAAGACACTGTATACTAACAGGACAAGAAAAATGATAAGGTTCTGACTACGAAAATCATGGTTTACAACAATTTATATAGACCTTCCTTCGTCTTCAAGCGATTGCTTGAAAAAAACCCACAAAAACACAACCAAACCAGGCAGCGGCTGAGATTTCAACCCAAATTGAAAACATAACATCACCTGTAACTTCAGTTTGTCTAATCAGTATTAATTGCCATCAATTCCACAATTTCTCTAATGAGAATTTGCAATACCTAGGCCTTAGGAAAACACCACATGGTATGAGAGGACCCCATGCCAGCTAAATAACAATAAGCGACAGGGCAAAGTGCTAAGTCAATTGGAAGCCATTGTCTCCAGAACCAGAAAGGCAAGCAGCTAATTAAAACACTGTGTGGGAGCCTGCATGAGGTGTAAGAGAGCACTGGGCCACAACAGGCTTTGGATGTGTGCCTGCATACAGAAACGCACTAATTAAAGCAACAACAGTTTTGAGAAGCAGTGTAACATTCGTACCTCCTTAGCCTACTCCAGAAAAAACACCCCCTCCCTCAGAGTTTTATAAGCAGTCTTCTTTATAGAAGCCACCATGGGTTTCCAATTTTCTTGTTTGACTTAAAGGATTATTTTAGATTTCAGAGGTCAGACACTAATCAGGGCAGGAGAAACAAAAACAAATGAAAACCACTTATCCTTTAGTCCACATCTAAAGATCAAAAAAGAAAATCAGCTTACAAAACAAACCATTTGCTTCATTATTCCTCTTGTGGGGAAGCTAGACTTCAAAACAGGTGGGGATCCAGGCAAAATCCTTATTTACTCTTAGAAACATGTACCCCTGTGCACAAGATTGAAACCCAGACTGTGCACAGGGCACCTACAAACATGCTTATACTTTGGCAGCGACAGTTGCTTGGCTATCATACAACTGCTCCCCTTCCAGTATTACTTACCGATCGATACTCATAATAGATTTTATCATATTCACTGCCCCCAATTGTGATCTCTGGAATGAAGCGAGGGATGGCTGCAGGATCCAGCACTCCATCTTTGTCCTGAACACTGAGGGGAAAGAAAGATGGAAGAGAAGAAAAAGGAGAAGTTAGTCCACATCCTGCACCAAAGACAGCAACATCAATTCAGAGTTTGACCAAATATTAAATAAATACTTTTCTGTTACATAGCACTTTCACAGGTTTTGGCTATTTTCGGTTTATGATGAATTATGTATTCATCCTTTTTCTCACACATGTACTACATTTTTTCCCACCTCGCCCTTGCCTCCAGCTTGTTCCTGCTCCAACTTCTCCATGTTTCTCCATTCCCTCCTCCAGGTTTTTCCTGCCTGGAGATGGTCTGTCATTCCTGGGAGCCTCTTCCAGAAGGCATCTCTAGTTTTTTGCTTTCCTATATAAGCAAGGTAGAACCAGTGCTTTTATTGAATTTCACACACTATCTTGCTGTATCAGCTTCATTTAATTGCCTCCTCTTCAAGTAGTTTTCATAAAAGAACCCTCACAAGGATTAAAGTAAGGTGGTGTTCTTCCCCAAATTCCCATCCTAAATGGATCAACACAGGGTTTGGAAGCAGACAGTGCCTCTACCATCCTGCCTGGGAGTAACTGGGGGATACCTGCTGCAGCAGCTGTAAGGACAGATATCAAGATCCACCAAAAATCCACGCTGTATGGCGCCAGCACTTTCAAATACCCCAAATTTAAAACGGCTGAGAAACTGCTAGAAAGCCACTGTCTACATCCTGGTATACATAGACCAACAGTGCCACCTATACGTACTGGAGGAAAATACATCCATTTGCAGTGCACACTGACCAAATTCTAAATTCAACACTTGAAACTCTGCAAATTGTGATTTTCAGTGAATTGCATTTCTTTACAAATATTTACATACACATAAAGCATATACCCTGAGCAAAGCAAAGTCAATCATCCTTAAGCAATTAATTTTTTCCCTAAAACACAGATCTGGGGGACCTTACCTCGCAGCACTGAGCAGTTTCAACAAGTAAACTAGTTTGCTAATGTATCCTAACAGGCACACTGTAAATTACCCTACTACAAAACAACTGGTAAGGAAATACAATGGTAAAAGTTGACATGGGAGAAGGTAAGGATAAATGCCCTTTTACAAGAGCAGGATGAACACCAAATATGCTTCCTATAAAATACTGCATTATCTATCTTCACATACGTTAAATGTGTATTTCACATGCTGGAATCCAGGAAAATACGCCCTCCTTTGCCTCTTCACCAACGCAGCAACAGCTTTTTTCATGACATGCTAGCACTGGCCCTCCAATGGGTCATTCCCAGCCTTCCCACTCCAGGACAGCCTGGAATAAGCAAGCTGGGATAAAAGAGCTTGCCCAAAATGGTGATATGATGATGCAACTGTTTTTATTTTTGAATCCCAGTATACTTCAGAAAAAGCACCTGTGCACCTGTTAAAGTCTCCTCTCTTGGGGCTCTGCTGAGAAGGAATCAGCTCTAATATGCACTGCTACTTAACCTGGAACTAAAATAAATGGACCCCAGCAGAAAGCAGCCCTACCGGTACCAGCTGCTCATTCCTTAAGTACAGTCAAGCCTGCAACCACACTTATAATCAGACGCTATGAGCTTTAATCTGCATTTTCATTGTGCAGAGAGCAGAGACAGCAAGCTAAGAATTTTGATTTGAACAGGACCATGTGGCAGGCAACATTTAAAGACTCATTTAAAGACTGTTAAGCTCAGGCTTAACAGTACAGCCTGTGGATGATCTGCTCATCTATGAGTAAACACCTCCATCCCTTCTTCCCTCAGAGATGGGCAAGTCCACTCTCTGACAAGTAGCAGCAGCCGTTCTGGACCTTACAAGTCTGTAGGAGAAAACAGATAAAATCTGTCCAGGCATACGTGAAGTATAACTTGACACACATAAACTGAGTCCAGCAGTCAACTAGTCTGCAGTTAATCCATTCCTCCATGAATCTCCAGTTGCCATTTGGCTTAGAAGACAATTCCCAGGCCACTGATTTTAGTTAGTGGCCAAGATGGAAAACCTGCTGTTCTTAAAACTTCTTTGTTCTCACAACCACTGCCTCCAAAGAAACCACTACACACACAAAAAATTGCAAACCTAGTGCAACCAAATACGGCTTCTCCAGCTTCAGCTCTGCACCTTAAGAAATAATTTTGAATACTAAAAGCACCACCCAAAGACACCTGCCACAACAACATCTTTAACCACAGAACAACATTCACTTGTCAGAACTAATTCACTGCTCAGCAGGAAGCATTTAAAGGCGTCTTTGATGTTTCCTTCGTTTTCTCTCTCCCCCAGCACAAAATTATCACTATTTATTATTTTCTGGCACTTAACCATGTTTTCTTGAAGGCAGTTCTCATCACGCAGTAGCATAACTTCCCAGAGAATGCTTTACCTATCCATAAGATTATGTGGCATTTCAAACTTAACTGAGAGCACGTAAGTGACTGCATGGTCCTAATAGTGTACGAACATTAGATTTTAGCTCACTGTTGTTGCAACCATCCATAATCCTTAGCTAAAGCTCTATCCATCGCTACACAGGAATCACACTAGTAAGTATGTTACAGCAATGGGTAGCTCATCTCTTCTCCAAAAGCACCTATTACACACCTACTTCATGTATTATGTCGAGCACAACATGCACAAGCACATACCGAGGAATTAGGACTGACACATTCCTTCCTCTTTTCAAAGGAGGAAGCCCTGTTTCCCTTACAGGCAGCTTACAACAAGGATACACAAATTTTACAGGGAACCTGCAGAAACCTGATGACAAAAGAAGCCAGAAGTATTACAAGCTGCCCTGAAGTTAGTGCAGCTCTTCTATCAGCTAGATAGACTTTCTAGAACTTCTGTTCCCAAGACCTTAGCTTTTTCCCACCCCGTGTATAACAAATCCCAATATTGCCTAACATAATGAATATTTGAAAGTCTTATGAACATACTTGCTAAAGGTGCAAGGGAGGGTAAAGGACTGTTTGGGAAAAAAAATAAACCAGTCAACCAAACAAAAAACCCAGTTTACATAGCCTGAGACATGATTTCCTAACAACTGCTGTTGCCATAGTCAAAAAAATTGAAAATACACAGCATTAGAAAAACCACACTTACTACCTACTTCACTGGTCTAGGAGGCTTAGAGCCAGCAACACGAAAGCAGATCCAGTCAAATTCTGCACTTTTACATGAAAGTAAATTGAGAAATAGCAGGTGGATCCCACTGGAAAATAGAAGATTTTCTCGCACGCCTTGAAACCAGCTTCTCACCAACCGGTTACTGTGTTTCATTCGGGTTTGAATCTTAGCAAGTGGGTAGCATTATTTCCTCTGCTATTTCTTACCTCAGACAGGGCTCCTTAACCCCTGCTGCAGTCAGCTTCCCTGCCTCCTGTGGGTAGGGTACAACACATGCAAGTGAGCCAGCGAGTGTGTGATATGCTCATGATTTTGCCCATGCTTGTGAGAGCAGGGTAAAGGAGGAATGCTGCTGACCCATGCCACAGGCACTGGCTGGGAGAGATGGTTCCTGCATTTGTCTCTTACCATACTGACCTCCTCTGCTCTAATGCTCATTCAGCGCACGCACAGGACAGCCGTAGGCTGTGTCGCCCCCCATGTGTCTTTCCTTGCCTGTTATTTCTTCCTTGCTCATTTTCTCCAGAACTTAGCAAAGGCAGGGCAATAACATACAGACCTTCTGCCAAAGGGACTCAGACTCTACCATTTTGGTTAAGCAGAACCAGCATGACAGGCCCAAGGTAAACAACAGCCACTCCCTTGGTGAACAACAAAACACAATAAATGCCAAGAAAAAAAGAGCTTTCCAAGAAAAGCAGGTCTGCAAGAGAAGGCGAGAAGTTGCAACAACAGCTTTTCAAATCTATAAAAAGCCACTGCAAAGAGGAAATTACTGAGAACTGTTTCAATTGAAGCAAGATAGAAGTAAGGTGCTAAAGGAAGCCGTTGCAATAGTGCTTTCAGTAGTTTTACAATGAATGGTTTATGAGATTTTGGAGTCTCCATGGCACAAAATTTCAAAAACAAGTCTAATATACCTCTTGCAAGTACTGCTAGTCCCGCTATTGAAATCAGACAAAACAGACATTCAAACATGGACACTTCTTCCGTTTGCTAAGCACACTCCATTACACTGTAAAACAAAGATGAAGGGTCACTCATCCCTCATTCATACCCATGCTTCCTTGTTGCAACATTTCATTTAACCAGAGCAAAATGATCAGAAAGGAAATAGGAGCCAAGCTCTGGGGTTAGCAATAGCTCCAAGAAGCTAAACAAATGTTAAGAAAACTTCAAAATTACTAGTTACTGCACATACACGGTCCTTCAGTAACCACATCAAAATATATGTCTGATGTCCTGCCAAATACAATACTGGAGGATTTATTACACAGTGTTTGTGACACACTAAATTATTAATGAACAAAAGTGAATAGATGAGCATGACAAACTATTTCATGGCTAGATTGTTTCCAAATAGAAAGAGATCTCTTTTTCATCAAGATAAAACAAATGCCAATACCTATCTTTTTTTTAAAATTAAATTAGCAGTGGCTGAAAAAAGCCAAAGATTTGTCCACACAAAACATGTTCTGCTATAGCAACTTCTGAAGGAGCTGCGGAGATGCCACAGATTTAACCGGGCACTTCTCTGATGAAACAAGTCAAATGCTGTAAGCTCCCCCCACCAGCTGGTAAAGCAGGCAATGTTACACCAACTACAGCTCTTCTTTCCGAAACATTAGTTATTTTGCAATGCATGTAGACAGTCACACAATTTCACTGGGAAGGGCACAGATAAAAACATGCTTGAGACAGTGTAGTGGCAACATAAGGAACTCCTTGAGACATTTCAAAAAGCCAGCAGAATGGCTTCTGTTGGACACAGAACTTGGAGAGGAAGGAAAGATGTGGAGAGTATCCTCTGAGAGATCCCTCCAGCTTACATACACACAAATACGTATGTTTTTAACCTTTTACCAAGACATGTCTCAGTCCCACAACCACACTATTTTCTATTAGGGCAACAGAGAGAATACTTGAGGGCAAGGCAGGGAGATAAAGGTATTATTATGCAACTGATTTTGTATGGGTGTGGCTCACTGGTTTGTTTAGCTTGCTTATTTGCATTACCAAAGTAGTCAGAGGCCCTGCTAGCATTTCCGTGCATTAGACCCTATATACCTGCAATGAAAAGTTATCCTCACCCCTGCCAATCAGTCACCTTCCCCCAGACGTGCTGGTACAAGCCTGAAGGTGGAAGAAGTACAACTGCCAACAGCCAAGCCAGCACTGGAGCGGGATTATGACTGCAACACCCTGCCTGCCACCACGGTGCTCGATCAGAGCATGCTGCCCCTCTGGCTGCACCACAGCTGAAATAGCCCAAGTCAGAATGAGTGCGCTGTACAAAATGCTAAGAGGTCAACGAAGGAAGCAATTGCAAATGGAAAAACGAGTATCTGCTGCAGTCTTCCGGAAACACCCACGAGAGGGCAGCATGTGCCAGCATATGGAACAGGGAGCCCATCAGAAACCTGCTAAAAAGCCTCTTTCCAAAAGGAGACACTAATGTAGGCATGGGACACCTGAAAATCTGCAGAAGAATGGGTACGACAAGCTCTTTTCTACTTGGGCACTGGAAAAAGTGAGGAAAGCACCAGCTCTAACATTCATGAATTAGCACCTCAGTTTGACGTTTGATACTCTGGGATGCAATTCCAACACTGAAGACATGCAGCAGACTCCTTGCAATGCTTGCATGGTCCTTAGACATTTGCCCATTTGTCCTTAGACATTTGCTGGCACTGGGCCTGACATGTTTTCAGGAGTGAAGTTTGTGCAGGCTGTGAAGGCAGACTCATGTCTGTCCTGCACTTCTGGAGTTAACATGAGGAAAGATCATGTCCAAACCTACACATTTTTATAAAAAGTGCTCTTCCTAGGCTGCCCAACGTATTGCCCATGATTTCCTTGTTCAGCTGAGCAAGGCATGAGTGCAAAATTGGCACAGGATCTGTCGTTCCGCATTTGATCAATGCCTTAATACCCCAGCACCAAATGAAGACTCAAAGCAAACACCAAGCCCGTTCATCATCTGCCTGAATACAAATATAATCTTGACAATGCTATTCAGAAGGCAAGAGGAAAACAGTAAAATTCAGACCATAAGAACATTTACATTAGCAGTTTGTTGTATTGTAAGATCTTGAAACATGCTGCCAATAGAAGAAATAGTTTTGTATTACCTACAGTGACAGGAACCTTGTACAGGAGACCCTTTCACCCTCCTCCAGGCTTCAATGAAAAATTGAATCCTTAACAATGCAATTTATTCCCTTCAGCTGCGAGGTACAATTTTCACACAGTATCTTAATACACTGCTCTTCAAGTGTATGCTTGCCTTTAATTCCCTCCTACACTCTGCAATTAATAATCCTTTCTCAATACCTGTACTAGTGTGAAGCTATGGGAAAACAAGCAACTTAATTGTATTTTCTCTTTCAAGCAAATCTGATTGATAGTTTTGCGGGGTCTAAGTAACCAGATGCTACCCTTTAGTTACTACATGAAGAAACTTCTGCTTAGATACTTTAGATACTTAAACAATCATTACTTGTTTCTCAGACACCATACAACACTGCTCTTCTGTGTTCTGTCTTCACCCCTTGATAGAAGGGCCATAGAAAAGAAACACTATTCTAATTTTTGGAGGCATTTGACGTAACAGTACAAAAGACTAAGAGGCAAATACTAGAAGCCTGTGGAAAAAAAAAAACAGTTTTAACTTACTACTCCAATGCCAGTCACAATAAAGACAAAAATTCGAATACAGATATTCTATTTTAAAAAATCCCAGTTTCTCTTAACCTGTGAGATAATCTGAAATTAATGACAAGAAAGTAATTCTTAAATTTTGTTTTACAAATGGAGTAACTAAAGTGCACTTAGTACCAGCACATTCAGTTTAAAGATGTTCTATCAAAATGGGGAGCTTGTCTCACTTCAGTTCAAGGTTATCCCTATTAATAGTTTTACAAGTGTAGACATATTCTTTCTATGGGGTTATCCAGAGAACGCTTTATTCATCAATATGACTTCAGAGTGGCACTCCTGATGCTTCATCTCTAACATGTATAAAAGCATAAGTCTGATCTCACTTTACATACATATCAATGGTTTGGGTTCGCATCATTTGGAGGACTACCTCTTTTCAGCATTGCTCTGGGAACACATGCAGCCCCACCAGTAGCACTCCGCAGATGAACTGGAGGATAGGTAACCACGGAGTACTTACAAAACATTATTATAATCAAATTTGATTCTGTTACAGCATGGCACTTTCTACTGAGTTTGATCTCTTCATATCCAATTAAATAGACAAGGATCTTTAACAACAACAAAAAAGCCTTAGATTGTTATACTTTACAATCCCCCTTGTTATTATAAAGAATGAATGACAAAACTGCAATACTTCATTGTGTGAATTAGGGTTAAAGCTTCTATTTAGGATTAGTTACTGGGAATCTGGCAAAAGGAGGAAGAAAGAACTTCTTGAGCAGTCACTCAAGTTTGACTCTTTCCTTTGCCCCTCTACACTCTGTTCTGCCAGCTTCTTGACTGCTGGAAAGACATTTGAAAGCAAACAGCATAAGAAACTAGCCCAGTTTTAGAATAAACACTCTAAACACAGCCAATCTAAACAGAACCACATATAAAACCTGCTACAAGGTCAGTCTGTTAACAAGCTTTGCTGAAGGCTGTCATGGTGCCAGGGTGGCAGAGAAACCACCAGGTCAACTGCATAAATCCTCTTTTTTAAAATGAAATGTTTTTTGCAATCACCCAGGAACGGAAGTGCTCACAAAAACACATTCCCAAAAGTGAAAGCCACAGGTCACAGCACTTAGGAAGTGCCTGGAGAGTTCCTGTGCTTCATTAACAGAACTGAATCTATTAGTCTTGAGTCTCTTGTCTAATCAATTATTAGCAGCAGGAAAACACCACACTGTATTAGTGCCAAGCATCAATAGTACAGAAGTCTATCACTGCTGACTTCTGACAAAAAAAATCAAGTCAGAGTGCAAATATAAACATACCTTAAAAAAGTCAAGGCTTCAACCATTTTCCCTGAGATTTGATGCTACGTAATGTTTAGTGGAAGGCATCATACTTACTAAAGTCTCAAATGATGGAGAGAAACATCATCCTGCTCCAGCCATGGCCCCTTATCAAACTTCAGGTACTCAATGTCCTCGATTATCTGGAATCAGGAGATGAAAATCACGTTAAGAGGTGGTCTGATCCAAACACTGAAAAAAATCAATGAATGTGCCCCCCAAATCAATGAAATAATTAAAATATATTATTAAACAAGTCACCCAGCAAAAAGGCTTCACTGATAAAGCTGTATTAATAATGCAAATGTCTAAACATATCATCTCCTGGTCACATTTCTGGAGTTTGTGGCCCTGCCATAAGCACTGCGCAGACACATGGGAGCCAGCTCTAAAGTTCTGTGTGCTTTCAGCCTTGGTGAGCAGAGGACGGTGGGGAATAAATCTCATAAGAGGTGCCTTATTTCCAAATTCTTACCTGATCCAAGAGGATCTTCTTCAACCTGCTGTTGGGGCTGAAAGGAAGCAAACAACCCCACCTCTAACACAGAATGAGGAGGAAATGGAAATAAGTCTAAATTTTACCCCCTTTTTTTGCAAACAAACCCCATCATGCTACGTAGGAAGCCTGGGTGGCTGGTTTTTTGGTTTTTCTTTCTTCTTGGGGTTTTTTTTCAAAATGGTTTAGTGGCATACTAACTTAGACAGACTGAGGAGCAATTGTGGCAATTGCTTCTCTGTGTTGCTGTGTGTGGTTCACATCACAGAAATGAAGGCATGTTTGAGGCTGGAAAAACTCAAACACCCTTGAAGTTGTCATACTGACAGAAGTCCAAAGGCTCCCAGTTTGATCAGTCATCAAGACCTATCCATGCATGCATGCACCCTGAGCAGAAAGGAGAGGTGAAGCTCACAGCTCCACCCGGAATCACTCAAACAAGTAACACCAACTCAGCAAATCACTCCTCCAGCATCTCCAAACTTATCAATCCCATGTTTGAGCTTCATTTACAGGCTATCTTCATCAGAAAACAGATCTTTGCTGGTCCACTGAGCAATTGCTTAACACAAGCCTGAGGTTATCACACACGACTGACTAGATCTGAAGGAAACGTGAACTAGCATTGGGAAGATGCACTTAAGGTGCATGATGAGGTGGCGATAGTACCTTGAAGAAACTTGGGAAGGAGTGGATTGTTACAGCTCCACATACCACTTTTTAGAGGCCTTTTCCAGAAAGGGAAGATAAAGCTCTGAGGTCAGAACCAAAATCCTGATGACACGCTGTTGATCATAGGAATCATAGGATCACAGGATGGTTAGAGTTGGAAGGGACCTTAAAGATCATCAAGTTCCAACCCCCCTGCCATGGGCAGGGACACCTCTGACTACAGCAGGTTGCTCAAAGCCCCATGCAGCCTGGCCTTGAACACCTCCAGGGATGGGGCATCCACAACTTCTCTGGGTAACCTGTTCCAGTGCCTCACCACCCTCACAGTAAAGAACTTCTTCCTAATATCTAATCGAAATCTCCCCTCTTCCAATTTAAAACCATTACCCCTTGTCCTAGCACTAGACTTCCTGACAAAGAGTCCCTCTCCAGCTCTCCTGTAGGCTCCCTTCAGATACTGAAAGGCTGCTCTCAGGTCTCCCCGGAGCCTTCTCTTCTCCAGGCTGAACAGCCCCAGCTCTCTCAGCCTGTCCTCACAGGAGAGGTGCTCCATCCCTCTAATCATCTTAGTGGCCCTTCGCTGGACCTGTTCCAACAGTTCCATGTCCTTTCTATGTTGAGGACTCCAGAGCTGGACACAGTACTCCAGGTGGGGTCTCACAAGCGCAGAGTAGAGGGGGAGAATCACCTCCCGTGCCCTGCTGGCCACGCTTCTTTTGATGCAACCCAGGATACGGTTGGCTTTCTGGGCTGCCAGCGCGCACTGCCGGCTCATGTTGAGCTTCTCATCCATGAGCACTCCCAAGTCCTTCTCCTCAGGGCTGCTCTCCAGCCATTCTCTGCCCAGCCTGTATTTATGCCTGGGATTGCCACGTCCCAGGTGTAGGACTCTGCACTTGGCTTGGTTGAACTTCATGCCATTTGCATTAGCCCACCTCTCAAGCCTGTCCAGGTCCCTCTGGATGGCATCCCTTCCCTCCAGTGTGTCAACCGCGCCACCGAGCTTGGTGTCATCGGCAAACTTGCTGAGGGTGCACTCGATCCCACTGTCCATGTCTCCAACAAAGATGTTAAATAGCACTGGTCCCAGTACTGACCCTTGCGGGACACCACTCGTCACTGGCCGCCACGTGGACATTGACCCATTAACCACAACCCTTTGAGTGCGGCCATCCAGCCAGTTCCTTATCCACCGAGTGGTCCATTCATCGAACCCGTGACTCTCCAATTTGGAGACCAGGATGTCATGCGGGACAGTGTCAAATGCTTTGCTTAAGTCCAGGTAGATGACGTCCGTTGCTCTGCCTTTGTCCACCAAGTTCATGGCAGTATCGTAGAAGGCCATCAAGTTTGTCAGGCAGGATTTGCCCTTGGTGAAGCCATGTTGGCTGTCTCCAATCACCTCCTTATTTTCCATGTGCCTTAGCAGAGATTCCAGGAGGATCTGCTCCATGATCTTGCCAGGCACAGAGGTGAGACTGACTGGCCTATAGTTTCCTGGGTCCTCTTTTTTTCCTTTCTTGAATGTCGGGGTTATGTTCCCCTTTTTCCAATCCACAGGAATTTCACCAGACTGCCACGATTTCTCAAATATGATGGAAAGTGGCTTCGCAACTTGGTCCGCCAGCTCCTTCAGGACCCGTGGATGAATTTCATCAGGTTCCATGGACTTGTGCACTTTCAGGTTGTTCAGGTGGTCTCGAACCTGATCTTCTCCTACTGTGGACAGTTCTCCATTCTCAGAGCCCCTGGTTTTACCTACTGTGACTTGGGCAGTGGAGTTAGAGCCCTTAGATCCATTGACAAGAAGTAACCAGATGCCAGTAATGAAGTGAGTGATAGAATAATAAGTGAAAAATGCTTCTATTCTTTACTGTACATTAAATCCACAATTATTATTCCCTACAATCACAGCAAACACTGTATCTTATCTATTGCTACTTAAAAGACAATAAAAAAAGTGCTATTACAAACTAGTTTTGACTATAAGGTGCATTCTATTACCTGTATTTTTATGGTAAGAAATAATGGCTTAGAGATATGACTGCCTAATCATTTTCCTTGAGGCATTTATATTTCTTAAAGACTAATTTTGCTGATAAAGACTTAAAAAATATGGTTGACATAATATCACCAAAGCATATTTAAAACTTCAAGCAAGTTTAGATACTCTTTAAACATTTTTGATCTCTTATGAAGAGGCAAAGTCAGCAAACCAGATACTGTAGCTGAAAGCACAGGAAACCTACTTTTCACATAAAGAAAAAAGTCCACAAATCCACCTGTTGAGGGAAAGATGTTTGAGTCTTTAAAGAACACTACAGAAAACTGCACCACAGACATTTAGAAGAGTTTTCAAAATTTTATTCTGAAACTGCTTCTTCCTACTAAACTGCTGTAACAGCTACCCCAAGATGTAAAGAAGAAGAAAGGTATATGGAAACTTAGTTCAAATATCCATTACTGATTTTAATTATTTAATTTAAAAGCTGAACCTCCACCATACTTCCCATTAGATATGCAAAAGCAATTACTTCTCCACTTCACAGCAAAATTTTGGAAACTCCCCTTTATGGCAGATAACAGGGTTAATAATAGAGTTCAACAGGGCTCAGAGTATGTTGTGGGTGAAAAGAAATCTGTATTCAAATTAGTTTTGGACACTCTTATTATTGTATCAGAAGATATCTCTTCCAGCAGCTCATTAACAATGGTATCAGCCTCCTGACCAGACTAGAAGAGCACCTTCTTAATTTATAAGAAATGCCCTGGCACCCCCTGGGGATTAACAGCAAATGAGTGATTTAAACCTGATCACAGCACAACTTGTAATAATGTCCAGGAGAGATCAGGTTTTAATATATTGCAGAGCATGGTAGGACTTAGAAAAAACAGTTTTCAATCATGAGGTCCCTTTTCAGTAATCTTTGCAACTAAGCCAATACGAACAGCTTTTAATTTGTAGGCTTATTTCAGAGTGATCTGGTGAGTTCTGTTGCTGCAAGAGCTGGGGGGTGGCAGGCAGTAGAAGGTGACGCTGTTCTTATTCATAAAATTTCTGGGGACAGACACCAAACCCCAATAGGTAGTTCTGTCAGCTGAGTCCTCCACAAATTCCTTCTTTACAGGTTGTTTCTCTAAGCAAGAGATGGAAGCAAGGAGCAATGCAGCCTACAACCCTACGGAGTTCAGATCACAGCTTGCAGGAAGTAGCTCAGCCCACATACACCACCTACAACTCAAAAATTCATGCAGTCTAGCTCTGGAGCCTTTCACTTCTGCACTGGCAAAGGACATGGCACAAAGCTGATCTGTCAGCAGCCTCCCATCTTCACCGTTTTCTCCAGTTTATGCAAGCTGGTGACACTGAATAAAATCGATACGTAACACAAAACACTATTCACAAGCACAGAGAAACTGAAACAATTTTGGTTAAGTTTTTAAGTTATTTCCTTTCTACCGTTTTTTAATATCCATGGCTCTAAAAAAAAAATTTTTAATGGCTATAAGGAAACTCTTTTCAGCACTTATTACTCCTTTAGCCACTACAACTAATTTTAATTACAATATGAAACCCCAATTCATCTTTTTAAAACACATTTCAGAAAGAAAAGCCTCTTGTCTACGTCTGCTATGAGCAAATCAAAATCCATTATACTACAATGCTATATACTAGAGTAAAAAATTAAGCTCCCAAATCATCTAACAACTAATCAGTAGATTGAAGCTAGCTAACAGTTAAACATCGCTATCTATCAACAGGATACACCTCTGTAAATAAACACCCTACAAGCCAAACCCAAATTCCTCCTGCCAACCCTTATTTCCAAATTTTAACTATTTCATTCCAAACATAAACTGAATCTGAACCAAAGGGGAAAAAGCAACCTTATTCTTTGAAGTGGAAAGAGTACCAATCTCCGTAACAACATCTAACAGGGAAAATTATACCATCTCGTACTGTGACTGCAAATTAATAAGTCTTCCTCCCATCCAGATTTCTCCAACCAAGTTAAGAACTAAATCAGTGCATACTGTTGACCGTATGTACAGCAATGACAAGATTACTGAGCTTGGTAGACTCTCTACTTGAGTAATAAAATATTTAGACTGACTTTAAACCTTGATTTACAGGATTAAAATAAGATCTCCAGCAACAGGTTTTACTACAAAAAAATCTGGGGAGTAAATGACCGCTTCAAAACATGCACAGAGAGGGGAAGGAAGAAAACAAGCAAATAACCCCTCCATCCCAACTTCCTCTTACTTCTACCAAACATCCATGGCTACATTGAAATGCCATGGTTCTCAGATCTGTTATCCTTTCTTTTACGATACCCTGAAAAACTAACTATAATTGCTCGATATTCTCATCCAAACCCCGACCTTGATTTTTTTTTTTGTTCATTTTAGCTTCTTCCCGTTTCATTACTTTTGTCCCTCAAAAAACCCAATAATCTAAAAACATACAGAACATATTACTCCTGGGATTCTATCCTTTTTGCCTCAGAGGATGCTTCTCACTGCAAAACTGAATCTTCACTGTGGCTGCAAGTCTGTGAACTTTGACAAGGAGTGCTTTCCAGCTGCTATATGCTTCATCTACCACAGAAGCAAGCGCACCCCTACCTTGCTAGTACTAAAGTAATACTTTTTTTTTTATGCACATGAGAACAATGAGGCTGCGCTCGTGACTTTTCACAGGGGTACTCTGTGACTGAAACCTCAGAGATTCAAGAGCCATTTGGAAACAGTCACTTCAGGACTAAGACAAAATGTGAAGGTTTACCCTCTTCAGTCATTTTTTCCCTTCCTGAAAATGATACATGTCAGAATTGTCAAGCTGGTAAAGGTTGCAGGTAGATACCTGCATAAACACAGTTGATCTCACAACAAAGGGAAAGGCCTTCATTTTTTTTGAAGCTTCCAAAACCACCTAATTTTCTGAGATTTTAGAAATTTTGCAGTACTCCAAATGCAAGCAGTTGCCTCCTTGAAGTGTGATTTCACAGTGAACTTTATTTATCTGCTGTCACACTGAAGCCACCAGCCCTTTTTGTGGGCAAAAACTCAAACCGCCTCACAAGTCTACTGGTTAATAATGATAACCTCTATTACCAAGTGCATGAGAGAGCAGAAATCCAGCCATGACAGGGCAGGCAGGCGCCAAAACATGGCACGCAACCATGTTCTCATGAAGGGAACTAAAAGGACTAGAAAAGCAGAGCAATGCAGCAAATGGGGGTTAAGTTTTTAGGACCAGGAAAGTCCTTATTAGTATTTTCTGCTTCACAAAGCTCTTGCATGGGAACATGAGGATAGTAGGTGCAGGCTACTGTAATGTACAAGGCCAACCAAAATCCACACTTCATTCCTCCGAACAAAGTCAGGCTTAAGAGAAGAGAGTTTACTGCAGACTTCAACTGAAACAGATTCGTCAACAAACTCCAACAGCCGGAACAAAGCTCAAGGATCCAGATTTTCTAGCCCCTTGCCCCCAGGATTGCTCTCAGCAACTGCGAGTTTGGAAAAAAACTTCATCCAGTTTTACTGATGACTATGATGTTATGTGGTGTGGAACATCCCTTTGGTCAATCCAGGTCGAGTGTCCTGGATGTGTCCCCTCCCAAACTGTTGCACACCCACAGCCTAATCACAGAGTGCAGAGTAAGAAGCAGAGACAGCTTTGATCCCATGCAAGCACTGTTCAGCAATAGCTGAAATACTGGCGCATTATCAACACTGTTCTGGTCAGATCTAAGACACAGCATCATATAGGCTCTTGCAAAGAAAACGATCTTGATCCCAGTCCATCAGCGAATGAGCACACCGGTAACAGGCTGCTTCGAGCAACACATAGAAACATTCAAATATGCTTTTTTTTAAAAAAAAAAAAAGAAAAAAAAAAAAGAACTCCACAAAGGCAGCAAGCAGTCAGAAACCTTCCTTGCTATCAATACCAAGCTTGGGCCTAAGGATATTAAGTATTGACTTGGAGGTTTAGCTAGAAAAGGCTCCAAGATGTGCCCCATGGCAAGACAGAAGTCCTCCCACAAAACTAAACGCAAGCCTCTGCAGCAAGATGGTCTGCTTCCTGCTGACTGTCATACCTAGTGCAGGTGGGTGGACAGGTGCTGGTACACTAAAACAAATGTTGTTTTCCTTTTGCATCTGTTTTTGGGAAAGCCTGTTATGCTTTCCCAAACTTCTCCCCTTTGCCAAACTAGTAAGTTTTCCCATCTCAAACAAAGTAATCACCTTGCCACTTCTGTCTTCTCAGCCGATTTAGGAATTAATCGCATACTGCTGTGTAAAGATTTCCTAAAGCAAATGTAACATAACCAGCCTCATATTTCTTTTCCCCTCTAACAGAGGAAAGAAGAGCACTAAGTGGATTCTAGAAGAATTATCAGAGCCTTCAAACAAGAAACAGATTATGAAAATATTAAAATCAGGAAGACATATCTGGAAATGTATTTTTAGTGCGGCTGAGATCCTTACTGCTACTACGGAATATAAGTGAGCTTTGAGGGATTCAGCATGTAACTTTCATGCCTAGAACTGAAATGGGCCCACTACAAACTTGTCCAGAATTACAAAAACCTTGTTGCTTTTTCCAACAGGAGGCAGCAGCTTCAAAGTTAAAAACGGGCAAGAAAAAGGCTTCTGTTATCCCACTAGTAACGATCCATGAGCAAGAATGTTTGCTGAATTAAGGCAAACATATTACACCTACTCCAAAAAAACATCACAGTTGAGGAGGAGGAAGCAGTGATCTCGTGTTAATCCTGTCATGGAAGAGAAGACTTATTTCTAGCAATGAGAAGGCAATTTATCTGGCTTGGTCAAGAGCTAACATGTCTAGCAAAACCATTTGGTGAAAAAATTGCAGTTTTTGTTACCAGTTACCACGTGCTAACTCATGCAGATGAATAACCCAGGGTTACAAAGCTTACAACAGCTCTTTGCTATAAACAAATAACAACTAACTTTTAGAAAACGGCCATTTTATCACATAAGAACCAACCTGGATAATAGGAAGCTGCACAATGGCAGAAGCCAGAGATAGACCTTATACTGGTAGGTAAAGTCTCAGCTTAATGCTGGGGGTGACTTACCTCTTGGTTGATGTCATTAGTTCCCAAACTGAGCTATGCTAAGTCTTGCCCATCCCACCAGCCACTTCAAACCGGGATGCTGACTGAACAGCCAAACACTGCACAGCTCAGCAAGGCCTCAGGATATGCTGCTTCCACCTCCCTCACAGGATTTGCTTGGAAAAACAAACTAAATTTGGAAACACCTGGCATGTTACATCAGACAAAAGACACTAAAAAAAATTATTACTGATAATCATGTGGCCTATAGGGGACTTCGCTTGCTCAGCCAGCCAGGTATTGTGGCAAAAAGTATGGGAGGTAAGATGTTCACTCTCCTGACAAAATGACACTCATCAAAATATAGACTGGGTCTATATCTAGTATAGACCCAGCCCAGATCTTTGCCATAGCAACAAACACTAAATGCATTAGGTAACTAACTAAGGACATGTTCTCTTTACATTTTAGTCTTGGAAGTTGAAAAAATCATAATAATCAGTATATGCAGCAAACTCTTACCTTTTCCACATCCTCTGCCTCGGTTGCTGTGTACTGCAAAACTTCACTGGTCTCGCTGCAAAGAAAAAAAATTTAATTCCCCTGATATAACTGCTCTGCTCATTCTCTCCCCCCTGCTCCAAAATAAAGCAGAAATGAAGTTAAAAGGGACAAACACAGAATGAGAATCATTATAGTTTTTTAGAATGCTTACAGACTTCTTGAAATAGAATTCCTATTAGACCGATAAGTTGCTTCTTTCCTGATGGAAAATTGTTTTTAAAGGATAAATGGCCTGTGGTATCTACATAGTTTCAGTTAAAAAAAAAATATCCCACCTATGAATTTGTTTCCATTTCACTAACATGGACACTTGCCTCAATTACAACTTCCCAATCTATTTGAAGCCAAGTGAAATTTTCAACCAGTCTAACCCAGAACTTCAGTAGACCTTCCTTTTTACAAGTACATTAATACCTGTAGGTAATTTTTAAGAGAAGAACACATTCATTCATCATTATTTACTAAGACTGAGATAATTGAACCAATACAATGCTGGCAGTTGTTCTGTAAGTAGAAAAACATTTACAACGGGCAATAGCTTCCTGGTTACATGATTTTATTATTCATACAGCAGTCTTCACAGAAAAGTCACTTGCAGAGCAGGGCCACAATAGGAATAGGCCACAATACGAACACGTTTCACTACTACGTACAAACAGCTGGCCTCAGTAACAGTTGCTACTGCTACGGAGGGCAGCTATGCATATGTAGTAGACAGCTGTCCTCTGCTCCAGTTACCCTGGAAGACCTTTCCTTTAGCTAACAAAACCTGAGGAGAAAATAAAATGGATTCCCAATGTCCATGGTATATCAAACAACACACAGCAAAGCTGAAGAGCATGGACAAGAATTTGCAGAGTTTCTGCTTAGCACAACCACTTTCAAGTTTAATCAGGATTAAGTCTGGCAGTCTAAGTTGCTTAAAGCAGTCACATTATCAAAATAACTTGTAACTGCAGCAGTCCTGGTCTGCATTAACACAGGCCAGTCAAAACAGCTCTGGTAAAAAAGTTCCTTTACAAAATGCTTTTTATTTCTATGAACCCCCAAGCTCTTACAGTGAGCCATTCAACTGGTCCTCCTAGTAGGGGAGCTAGTTAAAGAGTTTGTTCTCAACTTGAGAACAAAGCAGAAAGCCTAACACAACTCTTCAGTCACAGAAATAAATAAATGGCCTCCTTTCAAAGGGAGCTGCTATGACAGAATAGCACGCATACTCACATCTTCAATATAAACCGTCAGTAATCAAAGGGAGAGGTCAGACTTCCCCAGAATCTTATACTGGCAATTGCATTAGCCATGCAGATCAAATCACTTGATACTCTACAGATTACTAGGGCTCTCATTAAGAGAAAACAGCTGTTCAGTTAGTACTGGATATGAAAGAGAACATTAGCAATCTTAGGGCTTTGGTCCATGAAAAGAAAAAAAATCAAGTAAAAAACAAAAGCTGTCTGTTCAAAATCACAAGGTAATGATTTTGCCTGCCACAGCACCAGGCTCACAAATCACTACCAAAAGAAACAGTAAAAAGACGTTCACAAACATGTCAGACTGGAAAGGAAGCACAAATTTTATGACAGTGAAATATCCACTATGAAACACACCACTTCAAGCAGCATCAAAGTTGCTCCAATTAAATGGAACAAGATAACAGGGATTTTGCTAAGTAACAAACTAGACTATTTTCCTGCTGCATTTCAAAAAAAAGCAAGAGAACAAGCAAAGATAAGCTTGAAAATGGAAAGTATGCAGGAGCTTGTTCAAAAGTCTGTAACAATTCTTTTTAGCTTGTTTGAACCAGATTTTGCTCATCCTCAAGGTTTAGAGAATGAAACACTTAGTCTGCCTGGAGACTAACAGCCAGGCTTGAACATAGTTCACTGCATCACTCTGCAAGCCGACAAACAAACAAGACGGCTGAAGCTTCTGTACATTTATCCAATATACAAGCCATCAGTGAGGTCCAGAGATGCACAAAGCTGAAGTTTCACACATTCACAACCTCCCCCACATCAAGGGGACAGAGACAACCTTCTTCAGATCCAAGCACAAAGATTGATCTGACAAGCTATTGCAAGCCCATCCACTGATGAGGACGCCAACCAGAGGGTGCTTGCTTAACAAGTGTACTGACCATGTAGAGACAAAGGGGAAGGAGTTGAAATCACAGCAGGACCAGGTCTAGGATTTAGCCTCACTAAACATCACAATGTATTTCTGGGGCTCGATTTGATCCAAAGAACAAGCAGCATTTTTCTCCTCACCGGTAAATTCAAAATAGTTCTGCCCCCAGGGGGATGACAGTCCCCAGGCTTCCCACCCTCCCTTTCCATCCTTAGCCCCTGTTTCCTTCAGAGAGCCATGTGCTGGCTGCTAATCTGCGGGGGAAGCACTGGGAGGCAGCTGACCACACATCGCACCAACAACTTCTACCTTGTATGAATGACAAGCCTAATATAAAGTGACTCAGTTCAATTGCTGACAGCACAATTACACTGATTTACCGTGGGAGATGGAGCAAGAAAGCAAGAGGAAACATACCTGAAGATCTACTTTAACTTAAATGTAACTCAATCAGCTTCATGAACACACCAAACCTTGCATGATTACAGGCTGTTTTGATGTAAAGCAGGCCTAGCTCTGTGACCTTTAAGAGTTTCCCTTCCAGAAAGCTATTTATTTATGAGGGACCAAGACTGCTTACATTCACGTGCTTTTAGATTTTTAGGACAATTAGGTTTTTGATAGAGCTCTTCTGTAAGAATTGGGATAGGCATCTCATCTCAAGTTTACAGTGCACACATTCTTGCTTCCCAGCTAGAGAAACACAGGGGATCCCAGGGAAGAAGACCTTTAGTCACTCAGAGCAGGTAGCAGTGCAGTCTTTATTTACCAGCACCAACAAGTCCATCAAATCCTTTTCAAATTTGGAAGGCTATGAGGTGTATGCCTCATGAGGTGGAGAAACGGAACTAAATAAGGGAACAGTCCCTTACCTGAAACCCTTTCTCCTCTCCCTCCATAGCACTATCGAGAAACTAGCCAAAGCTATGACAAACAAAAGGAGTTTCTAGGAGAGAAACATTCCAAACTCTCCAAAAAGGCTTGACAAAAGCTTATATTGCATCACACTCTCCTCAGGTCACACAAATGCACAGCCATAGCTATGGCATTTTGGACATCACTGCAAGAAAGCACTACAACCAGTGTTGCAAGCTAACAGAAAGAGAAGTGAAGGTATGAACACCAATCACATACAGAACACTGTCAGAACAGGAGACAGAACTTGTTTTTGCAGAGCAAACAGACCAGATTCCTGGCTTTGCTCCTGGAGTGCTCTTTTAAGTACGAAAAAGTTCATGCTTCCCTGTATCTGACTCCATGACAGCAAAGTTGCAATGCCCCAGGACAGCAGGATGAAAAAATGTACTGCAGATCACGGCTTATTAGCTTTGCAACATACTAGATAGGTCAATTAATGAAATCTAATGAATTTACTATTGTACAACACTCCACCTACTATGAATCTGTTAAGAGTCAAAAACCATTGCTTTTAAAGTTCACACCTAAAAAGACTTCATTTTTAATCTTCCAATATTTTAACGCTGGCATTAGGCTTCTCAGATGCCAGTGGTAACTACACACAAGTATACATAGTTGTTATGCCAGGGATGCAATACCCCATCATTAGGACACAATATCATTCCACATAGCACAAGGAGGAGTTCTCACACAACATGATTTTATTTGCTTATAGTGCAGAGATTTTAGGATTTGCACACATTTTTACTCAAAGATTTAACAGACGTTAAACGTTTTGACTTGCTAACCTGATCTCTGGTAAGAAGGTTTTCTTGTAAGCATCCTCAATGTTCTGGAGATACGAAGGAGACACCTTTTTCTCATATGGCTAAAACCAAACAGAAAACAATGTTGTGACATGAGATTGTTTCCTTTTCCCCACCAGCACAGATTCCAGGCTAAGCAGAAGGCAGTGCCACACCATCTGCCAAGAGCTCACTCACGTATTAGCAGTCAAACATCGAAGTGAACCATGTACACATTAATGAAAGTTTCAAGAATTAAGACATTTGGAGTGTTTAGAATTTCTTACATGGCATTAAATATCTAGAGTGTTCTAAGGAACAAGTCAGTCTGCATTAATCACTGCTTTGCCCTGTACTATTATGTCTATGATTTTAATGATTAGCCATGAGTAAGTTTTTTCTGATACACTAGGGGATCTAGAAAGAAAGGGAAAGGCAGGTTAAAGAGAAGAATGTAAAAGTGAAAAAAACTTTCTTCCAATTTATTTCAGTTTGTTACAGGAATCACCTCATTTTCCCTGAGTTCACATAAACTAAGAGAACCACACATCAACAGCTTCAAAAAGATTAGCATTCCAAGAACTGATAAATCCTAGTTACCTGTACATTCAAGGAAGTTATATATAATCATCCAGAAAATAAGAGAAGATTGTCTGAGTCTCCCTTTTCAACCAGAGGGCCAACATGCATCCATTTCCACAGTTTCAGACAAGTGCATGGGCAACCATCCACTCCAACCCCCCACTCCAAAATCTTTCTTTCAAACTTCGTGGTTATCATACCTGGTGTTAAACAGTTCATCTTCTGCACAGTGTACTTTAATGCCACATTTGCAAAATGCCAGGAATTTCTCTAATCTAGCACATGCTCCTTCAGTTCAACCCTAAAATTAAATTGCATTTCCTGCTTGAAATGTTAATCCAAGATGCCCATTATGTTGGAAGGATCTGTGCCCCTGCTTGTTGGGCCAACTGGAGGTCTTTCTTTTTCCAGTGCCCTGCAACAACAGTGCACTGAATACCAATGAAACACTCCATCTGCCAAGAATGCAGAATTCCCAAAAATACAATCTCCAAACAAGCACTAGTGTTCAGCAGTGCCACTGCCCCAAGGGAGTTACAGCGGTAATTTCTGCCAGCCGTCTCAAAAATGCCACTGACCTTTATACCCATGAGGGCAAAGAACTCACAGGTTCCCAAGTTACATTAAGAAGTCTGTCACTGAAGTTGCTACAACAAAAAAGCTATGGTTTTCCTATACAAAAGTATCTTGTTCATTAAAGCACAGCGGCACGTTCAGTCATGGCCTGAGCTGCTGGAAGGCAGAAGAGGAGAGTCACTCAACCAGCAGATTAAGCAACTTGGGCCATGCAGATCATAAAGCAGCAAGGGCAGCCTTTCATTTACAACCCTGAAGTCATCTCCCTTCTGTAATCATCGGCCTCCCTCTTAAATGAGCAGGAAACTGCAAAATGAAATGCTACTAGTTCACCCCAGCACACTAACATACACACACACGCTTCAAGAGAAGCAAGTGTTGTCAAGCATTCAAGAGACCTGAGAATTTTTTAGTAATAAATCAAAGTTTTCTTTGAATCTGTCAGGCTTTCCACAGTGAAATACTTCACTTGACTAAAATTTCCCTTAGCCTTTGAACAAGGTACAAGGTAAATATCATTTAATCCTCATAACATGTCTGAGAACAGTTACAAGCACATGTCCAAATATCACAGAAGAGGAAGACAAAAAAACCCAAACCAAAACCTTTATTTAGATTAGTCGTACAAAAGTACCCACCAGCTTTTCTGGTATAGGAATATTTCAATAACTCAGTAATCCAATATAATAACGAGAGAAGTAATTTGAAGACAATATTACAGAATTAAGTTAATTTTCTTTTCCACAGTAGTCTCCATTCGATACCATAACTTAAAGACATCTTGGAGAGAAACTATGCTACCCTCAAAGGGTTTTAAACGCAAAAGTGAGAACATTCCACAACTGTCAAAGATCAACAATAGGTAAGAGTTACCTACCATGATCTCAGGCTAGACTGAAGTTGCACCAGTGATAAGAAGCAACTGTATTTCTTATCAACTTTATATTAATTAGCCAGAAAGTACCCTGATTTTATATGTCACAGAATACCTACACAAAATTCGGTTTAAGTTTAAAATCAGTAGTTTTGCTGTGTTAACAGAACAGCACCAAGCAGTAATTTTCTTAATTTCAGAAAGTTACTGAACTTGCCGATCACAAGTGACACACACACTGACATCAACACAGATCTGAAACAGCAGTAAACTGGCTAAGTTGGAGAAGGATGTCCCCAGAGCAGCTGGGGCTCTGGAACTCAGGAAGCACAGATAATCTTGGAGCATGCTGCAAGAAGCACACTGTCCAGACACGACTCCTGAAACAGCAGCTACAAAGGCTGGTTTTTAAGGGCAGATGATTTTGACAGAGCTTCTCATTACAGAAATTATGGCATTTTGATGCAGTCAAAAAAGTTGATTTTTGCTTTTTTTAGAGCAAGCATACCAGAATAGCCATAGAGACATCACCAACACACACTTCTAAATGTGAGTTCTTACTTAAGAGGATGAGAAGCTCTTCAGAAGCAGAATTCTGCAGCAAACACTACAGGACTCTCATATAAGGGCGCCACTATGGCAGACATTAACAGGCAGTAACAGCGGGAAGAGATAAAATTACCTTGCCTTTTTCTTGAATCTTCTTCTGCACCTCTGGGACGGGTACATCTATATAAATGACCAAGTGTGGTGGCAGGAATTCACAAACGCTGATCTCTTTGATCTCCTTGTAGTGATCAAGACCTGTATAAAAAACCAAAGCCAATACACTGGAGAGTTAAAGGCAGCCCAGCTGAAGACATACACATTGCAAATGAGGACAAGTGCCGTAGGAACAGCCTTAAAATTATAACTTATCGGGTAATGAATCTGTAATCATTTCTTGAGTGTTTTTTCCTGCAGTTGCTAAACATGTTCTATTTGCAAATAAACCACATCCCCCACCTTTGTATTTGTAGTCTCCTCTTCTTGGCTGATATAGCAAGTTTAGGGTAGGCTTTTCCCCACATAGGATTCAAGGAGTTTTTAGAATTAACAATGTTCCAGAAACAGAAAGTAAAACACAATTAAACTAAAAAGCTACATGCACTGAGATATAAGAATCTAACATCAGTTATATCAAACAGTGGATTTATTTCTGACTTAAGTTTAGACAAACCTAGGTTTTTCCTCCACCATTTAGAGACAACCTCTCAAAATATCAGGGAGAGACTGCAGCACTCAGGTCACCTGAGGTGACCACTGGCTGGGGCTGCCTTCTGCCACAGCCTCATACACAAAATAAACAGCCCCATCCTACCACAGACGTCTGTGTGGCAAAGGCGGTAATGGAAAAAAGTTACATGCTTCAAGGAGACTTTGCAAGAAGTACTTTATTTCCCACCATGGGGAGAAACCAAAGGATCATGCAGGCATTTGCCTTGTCTTCCGATGCATACACAAACTCGTGCTGAGATAAAGCAAATCTTTCAAGTCATCAATGCAGCAGCATCTCTCTTCACCTGTGTTAGTGCCATACTCTGCACTACTATTGCTCAATAGCTCTGTGCTCTATGTTAGCAACAGCAGATCTTCTCCCCAAAAAACACAACAACCAGACTCCACTTCGGAGGACAGGACTGGAGGACCTCACCTTCCCATACAGAGAAATGTGTCTGAGAGGAGTTGGTCAGGTCTGTGCAACTGGGTTCTTCTACCACATCAATAACCTAAAGCACTTCTGCGGTAATATTGGTGATAAGGAAGCCACTCAGGTTCAGGGGGAAGCATCTATTCAGATTTAAGTGGCATGAATAGCACAGGCTCCATTAAACATAGTTCGAGTGCAAGTTTTCCTCCATAAGACTCACCAGCTTCGCTAGAAACACAGTGCCAGGCTTTCAAATTCCAACAGTTCATGAAAAATTTAAAGCCCACTGTACTTGGCACCACAGTAAGCAGCAGTCAGCAGTACCTCTAAATCAAGATGTTTGCTTTTTAAGGATTCCAGTACAATCCATTACTTGTTTGTGAAATTTTATATTAAATGTAAACTGCGGGTTGCCGGGCTTTGTTTGCCAACTCAAAGTAGTAAGACACAGTTCATTATAACCAGCTCTCAACTCATTCAGCAAGAAGTTGCAACTTACAACAGGTGTTAAAAAACAACATACACCTCCTAAATCTAAGCCAAATCAAACAAGACAGCAGACACCCAAGGCAGTCAGGGAAACAATTCTCTTTACCTCAGGAGCAGCCAAAATGCCAGATTTGCTAAGAGCGGCCAGGAACACGAATTTCAATAGCAATTTACTAAGAGGCCAGCTGATGACTGGGCTTTACAACTGCTTTCTACAGGCTTTCAAGTTTTCATTCAGCTGTAGCTTAGCATGTTTAGGCTGCGGCTGGTCTCACTATGTATGTCACATAACTGACTTCTTAGCCAAGGAATGGAGAGTCCATGCGTATGCCCACAAGGCACCAGCACAGCAACACTGCACTGCTCAGAAGATCAGCACCCACAACCCCAAACCATAGAATCACAAAGGCCTCTTGTCCTCTCACTAAGTGCCACCCAGAAAAGAATGGTTCCATCCAACACTACTCCCCATCAAGTATTTATACACATCCACCTAAGTCTTCTCTTTCCCAGACAAAAAAAAAAATCCCATCTCTCTCAGTTTCTCCTCATATACTGGATGCTCTAGTTTCTTAGTGACGTTCATGGCTTTTTGCTAGACTCGCTCCACTAAGTTCCTATCTTTCTTCAACTGACAGAACAGAAATGGGCACAATACTCCAGATCACTTCCCTTGACCTGCTAGCAACACTCTTCTTCATGCAGCACACGGGATGCTCGTGGCATTGGTGGCTCACATTCAGTTTGGTGTTCATTAGAATCCCCAGGTCCTCCTCTGCAAAACTACGTTCCAGTCAATTAGCTTGCAGCATATGCCAGTGCCTGCAGCTACTCCTTCCCAGGTGCTGGACTTTGCATGCCCTTTTGTTGAACTTTATGAGGTTACCATCCAATTATTTCTCCATGGTGCCAAAGACACGTGGTGTGTCAACCACTCCTTTCCAATTTTGCATCACATGCAAATCTGTTGAGGCTACAGATTTGTTCTGGCATCCATGTTTTAAATCATAGAACGGTTGGAGTTGGAAGGGACCTTAAAGATCATCCAGTTCCAATCCCCATACCATGGGCAGGGACACCTCCCACTAGACCAGGTTGCTCAAAGCCCTGTCAAACCTGGCCTTGAACACTTCCAGGGATGGGACCTCCACAACATCTCTGGGCAACCTGGCACAGTGCCTCACCACCCTCAGAGTGAAAATTTTCTTCCAGATATCTAATCTAAATCTACCCTCTTCCAGTTTGAAGCCATTTCCCCTCATCCTATCACCATACGCCCTTGTAAAAAGTAAAGCATTCTTGTAGGCCCCCTTTAGGTACTGGAAGGCTGCTATAAGGTCTCCCTGGAGCCTTCTCCAGGCTGAACAACCCCAGCTCTCAGCCTGTCTGCGTAGCAGAGGTGCTCCAGCCCTCTGATCATCTTTGTGGCACTCCTCTGCACCTGCTCCAACAGGTCCGTGTCCTTCTTATGTTGGGGGCACCAGAGCTGGAGGCAGTACCCCAGGTGGGGTCTCACCAGAGCAGAGTAGAGGGGGAGAATGGCCTCCCTCGACCTGCTGGCCATGCTTCTTTTGATGCAGCTGAGGATGCAGTTGGCTTTTCTGGGCTGCAAGTGCACATCACTGGCTCGTGTTGAACTTCTCATCCACCAGCACCCCCAAGTCCCTCTCCTCAGGACTGCTCTCCATCCATTCCCTGCCCAGCCTGTATCTGTCCTCGGGATTGCCCCAACCCACATGCAGGACCTTGCACTTGACCTGGCTCAATTTCATGAGGTTTGCACAGGCCCACTTCTCAAGCCTGTCCAGGTCCCTCTGGATGGCATCCCTTCCTTCCAGGGTGTCAACCATTCCGCACAGCTTGGTGTCATCAGCAAACTTGCTGAGGGTGCACTCACTCTCACAGTTTATGTCACCAAAAACGTTAAATAGTAGCAGTCCTAGTTTAAAACCCTTTCAGTCCCAGTATCCTCCCCTGGGATAGACCAGTAGTTATTGGCCTCCAGCTGAACTTTGCACTGCTGATCACAACACTTTGAACCCAGCAGTTCAGCCACTTTTCAATCTACTGCCCACATACCTAATCCATACTTTATCAGCTTGTTAATGCGGAGGTTATGAGAGACAGCACTGATAGCTTTGCTCAAGATAAAAAAATATCCATTCCTCTCTGCTCACCCAATCAGATAGCCGGCAATCTATGACGAGCTGACTATCAACTGTTCAATCAAGCATGACTTCCTCCTCATAAAACTATGCTGACTATTCTCCATCACATTCACATCCTCCATATATTTGGAAATGGCTTCTAGGAGGATTTGCTTCATCACCTTCCCGCAAATCAAGCTGAGGCTGACTGGCCCGTAGCTCCCTGGTTCCTCCTCCCTGCCCTTCCTGAAGACAAGAGCAACATTTGTGTTCTTTGAGATTCAAGAGGGAGCTGGCCATTTAGGGCAAGTAAGCCAAAATCCTGTTGACCCATTATTTACCTTCCACCTAATGCTGCAAGACCACAATCTGCCTGAAGGACCTCTAGTCTTCATTAGCATTCTCACACACATTTCCAGGGAACTATAGCGGTCTCTAGCTGACAAGACACAAGCAATACACAGAATACATGTTCTTCAACGTATAAGCAGAACCAAAGCCTTGAAGAAAAACTCTAAGTCTCATGGCTTGAGGTTGGTTCTTGATGCATAGAACAGCAAGGTGCTAAGCACCTTATGAACAACTCAAATATTTAAAGGAGTCCATCTTCCAAGCAGCTGGTTTTGTTTCTTTTAAAAAACTGTACTGCCACACTTCTGACAGACTATGGCAAAATAAATTCCTTTTGCATGCAAGTAACTTACATCGCTTGTGGATATAGCCTTGTTTAAACATTGCATCCAGAAACACAAAGTCACTGTAAGGAGAGCGCTCCATCACCACACCTTGCCCTGCAATTCAAAATAGGTTCCAGTCAGCAATGCTTAAAAAGACCGTTGGCAGCAACGTTTAAAATTAAAGACAGTCAATTTTCTGAATGCTTTTCTAGAAATTTTAAATAAAAAAGAAGAGCAAAGTTTTGGCTCGCACAAACGTACTGGATATGTATGCTGAACATGCCTGTCTCACCAATATTCTCCTATACTGTGCCTATCACTACAGTAGCTAAGGACTATATTTAAGGAGTACATATACATAGGTATCTGGAACTTTCTGGCATTCACATCTTTTAATAAATATTTTCCAAAACAGATGAAAGCACAAGCAACAGGTAAATCAGTGTTGGTACAGAGATCTTTTCTCACCAGAAGACACTCAAATTATAAAAATACCACCACAAAGCAGTATTTAACATGATCAAAAAGACTGAACAAAAGACATCATCAGGAACTAAGTCTAGGGAGAGAATTTAAAAAGCTGAAATAATCATCAGGGACTGCCAAACTAAAACTAATGAAATTGGTAACTGGTACGTATTTCCTTTGCTAGAAATTATTTAAGATACTGTTTTAACAGAAAGCAGGCAAAGTAGTTTTCTAAATGGGATGTTAACCTGTATTCACTAAGGTGGGGAAATATAAAAAGCTTAATTTGAGAGCCTTTCACTTTAAAATGCAGATACTAGCAAATCATTTCAGTTAATTTATAAACTAAATCTATTTACTGTGAAATCTAACCTGTGGTCAGCAGATGCTCCAACGCATCAGCATACTGTAACACACGGTTACCAAACAGCCAAGCTTGCAGTCGATAAGAGTGTCCATCAGGGCATTTCGGATCATTGTAAAACCTCTCTAGGTTACAGAAACCATTAAATTTCTCATCCAGCAGTGTTCCATCTCCCGTGATTCTGTCTAGGTAATGGATGTCTGCTTCTGGGAAATATTTCATTCCTGACAAAAAAAGAAACCCCATAACAGCACCAATCAAAAGAATAAGTTTTGTTCATTTACAGTAAACATCTACTCAGCACATTTAAACATACAGCTGAACTTTAAACAAGTCTGGAAAACAGCACAAAATCCTATGGTCAATCACATCACATAGGGCAGACAAACCCTAATTTGAAATATTGCCACCTTTCGCCTCCCCAGTGACAGCTCAGCTATCATTCTACGCAGAATTGTTTTGCCACCAATCCTCTTGCCACCTTGATGCTCTGCATACACCCATGCAGAAAATCCTACCTCTAAAGGTGCCCAGTGACTCTACCAGAGCTAGGAGCTCAGTAAGCAAACTGACTTCATTAGAAGTGAAATTTCATTCACAACAAATCATACCTACACAAATTTCCCACAGATCTCACATGCATCCTCATCTCAAACCTCACCAACCAACATTTTATTCTCGCCTTATCTATAAGCCCTCCACATTAACTACCCCATTGCCTAACTGATAATTCGCTAGTCAAGAATTTCTGGCTCGGTGAACTAACTTTCTTTACACAAGAATCACAATTACACCATTAAATCCTATTAGCTATTACAGAAAAAGATAAAATAAGATGTACCTAGTTTTTCTGCTATTTGTTTTGCAAGCTTCCCCTTCCCAGAAGAGAGGTTTCCGTCCACTGTAAAGATTTTGCTGTATTCAGTGAACTTTTTTGTAGCTCTGTCTCCCAACATATAAGCCAGCCAACCATACTGCAAATTCTGCTCAGGGCTGACATGAATTCTTGCCTGAAAGAAAACACAAAATTAGCATTTAGTTTTCTTAGCTGAACTACGCATGCTCAAAGCACAGCTTTTTCAGACCTTCTGAACATGCAGGAGAATACACACTTGCACATCTAATACAAGGACTTTTCATACAGTTAAGTTAGCACTGCCGTTCCATCTTAGCAACTGAAGCAGTATTTAGGCTGAGCAGCTGTTTGTGAAACGCAAGGCTGAGAAGACAGAAACCAGGAAATAATTTTCAGTGTGTTTAAAGCAGGACTGCTCTGCCAGAATTCTGCTCTAAATCTGCCCAATGACTGACACTTCCCCAATTTACTGAAGGCCACAGACACATGATGTGCCCGGTGTTCCCAAGGGAGATCCAACAGTAGGCTTTTACTTGCATTTTTGTTTGTTGCTGGGTAGATATTAACATTAAGCCCGCACCTCTCAGGACAGTTACAGCTTCCTTTCTGCACAACCGGACAAAGGCAGATAGAAATACTCACCTGGCCTGTAAAGCTGAAGGCAGTACCTTACTGAACCCTGCTCAGCAAAACCATACAGAGACCTCGGTAAAAACTAAGTAATCCTTATTCTGACCAATGTATTGAAATCAATTTTTTTCGCGGAAAATATCAGATTTTATTTTTACTTAATACTCTTCTGCTAGCACTGCCAAAGACCACATCCACAAGCTGAAGGTCACTGGGTCATCACACTCAGGCCTCGGGTATTTATTTGTGCTTCTACCTTAAACCTCGCCTCCTCTCCAAAGCTCCTGCATTCGCCCATTGGGAACGTCCCATTCTACGGAGCAGCCCAGCCCAGCCCAGCCCAGCCGCTCCCGGCCGCAGGGCCACCCCCAAAGGCTCCCCGGAGACGCAGCACAGGAGCGCTGCGGGGAGCGAGCGGATGGGGGCCGGCCCCGCTCCTAACGGGCGGCGAGAGGGCGCCACCAGCACAGCCCTCCGCCAGGCAAGCGGGCAGCCCCCCACCCGCCGCCCGCCCCGCGGGGAGGCCGCAGCGGCCCGGGCACCCCAAGGTGAGCCCACCCGGCGGCGCTCAGGGGCGGCGGCCGCAGCCAGCGGAACCGCGGCTGGGCGGAGGGACCTCCCCCTCCCCCCGGCCCCGCTCACCGCCGGCGCGACGGCGCTCCCCAGGCGGCCCCGAGCGGCGGCGGCCGCGGTCGGCCCGAACCTGGCCAGCCACAAGGACATGGCAGAGCCCAGGAGACGCGGCCGGCCCCGCCGCGACGGAAAGGAGGCGGGCGCGGAGAGATGACGTCACGGCGGGGCGGGGGGGGGGGGGCCGAGCCCCCCCGCCCCCGCCGC
>VZSF01009842.1:755610-790468 GCA_013398295.1 Chionis minor | reverse complement strand
GGCGGGCGGCCCGTCCGCCCTCACCGGCGCCGCCCGCGGCTTGTGGCGGACGAGCGTGTCGTGGGGCGGGGGTGACGGTGACAGCGGGAGCCTTGCTGCTCCTCTGGCGCCAGGTCTGCCCTGGGGGAGCCCCGGCGCAGNCCCAGCCCAGCCCAGCCCAGCCGCTCCCGGCCGCAGGGCCACCCCCAAAGGCTCCCCGGAGACGCAGCACAGGAGCGCTGCGGGGAGCGAGCGGATGGGGGCCGGCCCCGCTCCTAACGGGCGGCGAGAGGGCGCCACCAGCACAGCCCTCCGCCAGGCAAGCGGGCAGCCCCCCACCCGCCGCCCGCCCCGCGGGGAGGCCGCAGCGGCCCGGGCACCCCAAGGTGAGCCCACCCGGCGGCGCTCAGGGGCGGCGGCCGCAGCCAGCGGAACCGCGGCTGGGCGGAGGGACCTCCCCCNTCTGCCCTGGGGGAGCCCCGGCGCAGGCGGAGCTGGCAGGGGGCAGGCGGCGCTGGGCGGAGAACCGGTGGTGGGACGGTGCCGCTGCGGCTCAGGTGTATTTGGTGGCTCCTCAGGCATCGGCCCCTCAGCCAGAACGGCCAGGAGGTCTTGTGCGCCTTTGGTGCTCCCTCTGCTCCCTGCATCAGGAGGAGTGGGACGGCCTGGGCTGCAGCTTTGGGGAACCAAGCTGTGTCTTGCTGCAGGTTAACTGCTTATTCCTGGTTTTTCTGTCGCAATAGGATGCCGTTGTGTCGCTTGCCGTCAGGCACCATGTAACGGGATGTGAAGGATGCAGCTCACTGGCTGCCCCTGCGACTTCACCACTGGCCAGGGACACCAAAGGCAGCCCCGATTCCTGCCCCCTGTCTTACAGGGAGTAGGCAAGGCTACTGCTCCCCGTTCCAGGCTGCTGGTACCCAGCTCTCACAACAAAGGCCCCTGTGTCTGGCTATCCACAGGGTTCCAGATTTGCAAAGCCAGTGAGGTGGAAATCAAGGTCTACCTCCTTCTCCAGCTGTATTGGAGCCGCTGATCTGGGACGGTTTCCAGTTCCCCATCTGAAACACTTCCTACACTATGCTTTGGGCCTTTGATTTGGGTTGTGTTTGCTAGCCATTGCTAGCTGGGCACAGCGTGACACCTTCCATGCTGGCCCTTTTGAGTGATGCCATCCCTGTCTGGATTCCCACTGTTCTCAAAGAAGAGGATGGTGAAGGTCCACCAACCTCACTATGTATTTGTCACTCCTCGTGTGGCACCAGCTGCTCCCAGCCTGGGATTGATCAGCCACCATGGAGAGAGAACCCCATCACTCTCTGCAGTGAGAAGGGCATCTGCCTGGTGCTTCTCACCGTTGTTGTCTGCTTGTGGCAGAGCTCCCTGGGCCTTCTTCAGCAGGGAAGGTGGTACCTTGATGGCTTGCAGAAATGAAAGATGGACCAGGAGTGGAGACCACAATGAGGTGGCAAATAGAGGATATGGGCAATAACTCACCAATGTGTGCTTCTGCAGTCAAGACATGCCCAGCCTGTTTGCACAAACACCACAGCAGGCTCAGGGCTCAGGTCACAGCAGCTGAGGACATGTGCACATACCGGCTTGCTGCAGCTTGGGCCAACCCTGCCACTCCTGCCTGTGGCTGGGATGGGGGATGCTGGAGGAGAGGCGATGTCTTAACCGGTCACATAGGGCAGGAGAAGACATGTCTGGGAAACCATGATGATGCCCACACAGCCAGAAAACATGGCCGTGGCGAACCTTGCTGCTGCTCTTGGAGACTTTGCTAATCTTTGCCACAAGATGGGGCTGGGTAATCCTCAAGGAAAGCTGCTTGCTGCCTGCCTGCCACCATGCCTTGTCCCATGGAGCTTTGTTATGAGCGCCGAGTCCCCATCTTGCCCAGGGATTGCTGGAGACTCTGGGAAAGGCTGCTGACACTGCTGACATCTTGAGGTATCACATCATCTTCTCTGTAAAAGCTGCTCTTGTCTCCGTACCACTGCAATGCACTGTTGCTGGAAACCATGTGGGCGGTTTCGCTTCCCCTTCTTTTTTGTTTTTGCTCCATGTTTGCCAACAGGAATGCTAGAAAAACTAGACTGCTCCAGGAAGCACTGAGAGCAAATTTGCTTTGCCTCTAGAAAGATCCGTCTGGCCAGCTAGATTGACCTCCCATGTTGGTGAAGGAGTGCAAAACAGTAGAGAAACCTCTGAATGAACTGGAGGTGCTGGCTTTCTAATGCTCAGCTGTTGGCCGAGTTTGAGGTCTTGGAAATGCCTTGTTGAAACAAATGAGGAGGAAGAAGGATCAAGGAGATGTCAGGGTGGGAAGGGACACCTGTGCCCCATACCAGGTGTCTCCTATGTACTTAGAACCCTGCTCCCTGGGCTGGGGTTTCCTTAGTTTGCTGGAAAAGAAACTCCTCCAAAAAAGGGAGCAAGTGGAGGCTTATTGCTGCCTTGTGCTGCCTCGCAGAGCATATCCACTGCCACTCTGGGCCAGCTTGGACAGCTGGGTGGGCAGACAACCATTGCTGTCACCAACAGGGTTAGTCCCTGCAATGCTCTGCTGATGTGTCAGGGCTTGGCAGTGCTCCCTAACCCATGTCTAGTGTCTGCCCAACTTTTTCCTCCATAATCAGATTTCTTCACCTATGTAGTTCCTGGTTTCAACTGTCACATAATTCCCAGCCTATTGTCTCCTTGGGGACTTGTATCACCTGTGGGTGAGCAGGGCAGCTCCTCATTGATGCTGCCAGGGAGAGGACCATGCTTCCATCCCTGTCCTGAGCCTCAACCAGCAGAAGCTGTGGGGCCTGTGCCAGGATCCCCTATGGCTCCCAGCTCATCGTCTCATTGCCTCCAGGACAAGCCCTGGTGCTCAGAGTCAAATGTCTTGGCCCTGTGGCTCCCTTGGATCTTGATCCCCTTCCCTCCCCCAAACCCTACCTGCCTGTGACCCTGGGCTCCGTAACCACCCCGAGGACTGGGGCTCCTCAGCACTGACGCACATCCCCCTCCCATCCAGCCTCTGGGGCATCTTTGTGACTCCCCATCTCTGTCCCAGCTCCAAGCCCTCATGCTGCGTCCCTGCCCTGGCTCTGTGTCATGCTGACATAGCCTCATGGTAACCCACAGCACTTCTTAAGGGACACCTCTCTACATGAGGGGTATTGGTGGACCATCTGGCAGGGCCCTGCAAGCACCAGCAGTGCTCTTAGTGGCCGTGGCCAACCTTACCTTCTGGCTCATGGCTCCGTAAGCTCCATTTAATGCCAGCCCCAAGCACCTAGGCTTGATCTTAGGCTGTAGCTTTACCTGTGTCTATCTCTGTCCCTTTCTAACATCCCTGTGCATAGGTGGAGCTTGGATCTACACTGCAGGTAGCCTTTTCCCCAGTCCTGTCTCCCAGATGAACCTTGGACCTATGATGCAGCCTCATCTCTTGTTCAGCCTCCATCTCCTGCTGCTCCTAGGCTCCTCCAGGCTGAATCATACTCGTTAGCTTGTCTCGCCCAGGCCCGTCACAGCAGGCTTCCTATGCTGCTACCACCTACTCCCCCAGGTGCTCCTTTAAAGAGGGCACTCATGGCTCATCCTGCCCCCAGCTCTCGTTGCTCTTTGGCAGGGAGCTGGGGTGGAAGGGGATGCCATTACTCTGCTCAGCACTGAGTCTTGAGCACATCAAATGCCCAGTTACACACTGGATCTGTTTTGATACTAGAGATGAGTTATTGTTTTTCCTTTTCATCTCCATGGCTTCTCAAATGGACAAGAGGGTTTCCTTTTTGCCATCTCTTGCAGAGATGGTCAAAAATCAGTGCCCTGCCAAAAGCCAGTAACAGACTTTTGACCCTCCTAGCTATCTACTGGAGATGATGAGTATCATCAAAGGCAAGGCACCTCTAACAATTTTTACTGGGTGAAGGTTTGCCCCTATGCTGATTGGGTTTAGGCACTTTTCACATAGAGCACAAGAGCCAGCATTTCCCCCTCCACGCACTACTTATTCCCAGCCTCATGTTTGCAGGAGAGATGGATACAGGCAAGCTGGTATAAAACCATGGATGCTCGTTTCTGCCTTTTGCTTTGATACAGATGCACAGCTGAGTTTCACACTTGGTAAAATCTGGACCCAGGGATGTCCACAGCAACCTTCCCCATGGCTGCAGAGCAGGCAGACAATGTCCAGGTGAAATGAGTTGTCCAAGTGGGCCAGTTTTGCAGCAGTTTTGCAGATTATTTTCTTCTGACTGGGCTGCTGTCTGTTTCAATATTTGTACACTTGGCTGTCCAAGTTCCCACCACACCCTGCGTTGAGTGCTTGACCAGCATCTCAAAGCTTCCCTGCCTGCAGGTAAGCCCACATGAACAGGCAGAGACAGCCCCTGTGACATCCTATGTTGTTCGCCCACAGGCTTTAGAGAGCCTCCCTGCTGACCCGCTTTGATGCCTCGTGCCTTTCTTGCACCACATGGGAGGTTAGACTGAAAACCTGAAGAGGTCCCTTCCCACCAAGACCTCTGTGAATCTGTGTAGATCAGGTGACGAGCAACCCAAGGCAGGTGAGGAGGGAGAAAACAGGTATAACTGTATGGTTTTGCCTCTTGTTCAGAAGAGCTCCAGGCACCTGATTTTGGGGCCTGGAGCTCAGCTAGAACATTCACAGCCCCCTCCCTGCCACACTCAGTAGTGCCAGAGACACCCCTAGGCTTGAAACCTGTGCAGTGCCCCAAGCCTTCCTCTGCCTTGCAGGAGATGCCTTGTGAAGCCTGTTTCCTTAAAACTGCTCTAGGTCTTGCTCCACCTCTGACACAAAGTCCACCCCCAGGGGGTCGCAAGAGGTAAATTAGGTGGGTTTTCCTAGAGGAAAGCTGGCAGTAGGTGTAGGATAGCAATGTAGAGCTGCCTTGCAAAGGCACTGGGGTTTGTAGGAGCTAGGGAGAAGTCCAGTCAGAGAGCACTGGGGGCAAAAAGGGGATGGAGGGCTTTGGCCAAATGAGTGTGTGCTTCCCAAATCTGGGGTGTCCCATGGGGTCTGGAAACTGCCTTCCCATGTCCCTGCCTCCCATTGAGATACCCAAGAGCTGGGGAGCCCGTGGTGCTGGTGGCTGGGACACCTTCCTTCTGCAGCTTTTCTTCTCCACTTGATGGAGACACTGGAGTGCAATTTCCAGGGCTGAGCTGGATCTTTGCCTGCCTTATTAAAAAGCATGGCTAAATTACCGGGTCTCTGCGTATGGTCTAGCAAGATCATAAACAAATGTATTAACACACTTTGCATCAAACTGACATCAGCTGTGCTGACCTGGGACATTTTTGATACCATTAGCTGCTTCTGCTTTGCCCCTTGGCAAGAACTGATCGTGTTTCATTTCAAGAATTTATCCCTGGAATTTGCAAACAGCTTAAAAAAAACCACCACCACGTACAACGTCTCTTTGCGTTCTGTCCTTAACAGCTCTGTCTGCAATGCACTGGTATGTCAAGCAAGTCTCTCCAGTTGAGAGGGTAGGAAAAACTCATCAGTGCAGGCTGCAGGGCTCTCAGGATGCTGCATGGGTGACCAGGGAAGGGGATGGGCTGACTCTCAAGGGCCATCGCTCCATGCTCCTCTGTACCTGTGTGGGAATAACAGAGCTGTTCCCACAGCACCAGGAGGTCAAGCTCTGCTGGATTGGTGCTGGTAACTGCTGTTTGACACCAACATACTAAATGGGGTGTGAATGGTGAGGCGGCTGCATTTGGTGATGGTATGAATTACTCCGCCAGGGGAGGATGGTAGGAAGGGGTCAAAGGTGTCTTACAGGACAGACCAATAAAACAGCAGGTTTTGTTCAGTGCAGGTAACTGTAAAAGTGAGGCAGGTGGGAATATGCAGTCCCAAGCAGAAACATAAAACACGAGGCTCTGAGCTGCGCCTTACCCCTCAGGACCAGCATCTTGTCCCTGAAAATGTCAACTCAGTAAGGATCAAAAAAGGAAAGTGATGAGGAAAGGTGAAGAGAAGAAAACAAAGGACATTCATCTGGTACGAAACCACAGTTTTCTCATCATCCTTCTTGTCTCAGAAAGGACACAATGGAAGAGAGAGGCAAACAAGGATAATCGAAGATCCAAATGACAATGTGAGTGGTGGAAGCCATGCTTTAAAACCAGATCAGAGGAGGTGGGGCTTTGTGCAGTGATCGCTGCGTTGGGCAACTCATTGCAAAACAGTGCTAAACATTTACAGAGATTCAAGGGGAGCCTCAAAGAGCATTACTACGTAGGAACCATGTCTAGCTGAGGAAACTTCCTGGGCTGAAAGTAGTTGGAGGCCAGGAAAGTCCTTAGGTGAAGCATCAAATTTTCTTGCCCCATCCTTAGTCTTCCTGGGGCTTTCATCTCCCACCATACCACCACTCTGTGCCATGGCACATAGCTGCCTGTACTACCAACACGGCCATGAAAACACATAGTTTACCACAGTTTTCTTCCACTGAGACATAAACAGGCTTGATATTTAAGAAAAACAATTTAGGGTAAAAAACAAACCATGGTCAGATATGATGTCTGTGTTCGCATTTTAACAGTCTATCCTTTGTGCTCATGGTTGCCTGCCTCTGCCACCCCTGTTTTCACAAAAGCAGCTGAAAGTGACTCTTGGGTGGAAGAGCAAAAGCTTTGGGCACCGTAAACACAAGGAAATGTAAAGTGAGAGGCAACAGGCTGGCTCTTCCTGGATGTTGACCAGCATGGAGATCAGAGTTTGGGAGATGGGGAGGCTTACCCTGCAAAGCCCTGGAGTCATGGCACGCAGGGCTACTTGCAGGGTTAGGAAAAAGGTTTATTCCAGAGCCATAAAATGAAGGAGTTCATTGCATCTTTCTGCTCAGTTTTTCATTTTTCACTGGTAACTGCATGACAAAACATCTCGATGTTGAAACAGAACAGTAATTCAGGTGCCTCCAGTTGCACATTGTCTCTGGATGCAGGTTTTGGGCAGGATTACATAGAATAATAGAATGGTTGGAGTTGGAAGGGACCTTAAAGATCATCCAGTTCCAATCCCCATACCATGGGCAGGGACACCTCCCACTAGACCAGGTTGCTCAAAGCCCTGTCAAACCTGGCCTTGAACACTTCCAGGGATGGGACCTCCACAACATCTCTGGGCAACCTGGCACAGTGCCTCACCACCCTCAGAGTGAAAATTTTCTTCCAGATATCTAATCTAAATCTACCCTCTTCCAGTTTGAAGCCATTTCCCCTCATCCTATCACCATACGCCCTTGTAAAAAGTAAAGCATTCTTGTAGGCCCCCTTTAGGTACTGGAAGGCTGCTATAAGGTCTCCCTGGAGCCTTCTCCAGGCTGAACAACCCCAGCTCTCAGCCTGTCTGCGTAGCAGAGGTGCTCCAGCCCTCTGATCATCTTTGTGGCACTCCTCTGCACCTGCTCCAACAGGTCCGTGTCCTTCTTATGTTGGGGGCACCAGAGCTGGAGGCAGTACCCCAGGTGGGGTCTCACCAGAGCAGAGTAGAGGGGGAGAATGGCCTCCCTCGACCTGCTGGCCATGCTTCTTTTGATGCAGCTGAGGATGCAGTTGGCTTTTCTGGGCTGCAAGTGCACATCGCTGGCTTGTGTTGAACTTCTCATCCACCAGCACCCCCAAGTCCCTCTCCTCAGGACTGCTCTCCATCCATTCCCTGCCCAGCCTGTATCTGTCCTCGGGATTGCCCCAACCCACATGCAGGACCTTGCACTTGGCCTGGCTCAAATTTCATGAGGTTTGCACGGGCCCACCTCTCAAGCTTGTCCAGGTCCCTCTGGATGGCATCTCCCAGGATACACAGGCCTGGCTGCTCTGGGAGGGGCTGGCGGGTGTGCCGCAGGAGGGAAAACACAGCCACCAAGCGCGACGTATGGAGACCAGCAACAGGGACCCGTGGGTGCATGTTATCCTGCAGGCATTGCAGCAGGAGATGAGCATGGAAACTGGTCTGGAAGTGGTCATCTTTTGCAGAAAAAAGAGGTGGCCCATAGACACGGTGGATCCCGTGGTGCCCCCTGTGCAGAGTGGCTAAGGGGCGCTGTGGCCCAAAAGCACAACAAGCTGTGAGCGCGGTGACTGCCCGGGCACGATGACCCTTTGGGCATGGTGGCACAGGGCACAGTCGCTCGCGGGGCAGGACTGCCTGTGGGCATGGTGTTTCTCAGGATTTGGTGGCTCCCTGGGGACGGTGACCCTCTGGGCACGGCGGTCCCTGCCCACGGTGGCAGCTGTCCCTGTGGACAGCGGCTCCCGGACGCGGAGAGCCTTGGAGCGGGAGCCTCGGCCCCCACCGTTCCCCGGCCGGCGCACCGCCGGGGGCTGGCCCGACGCCTCCGGGGGGGGCGGTGCGGAGGCCAGGCAGGGGAAGGGGCCGGGGCCGGGACCGGGGCCGCCCCGCCGCCGTCCTCCTTAAACTCCGCCTCCGGGCTCAGCCGCCCGCTCCTCTCTGCTCGCCGCCGCCCGCGCTCCTGCCCGCTGCTCGGCGCTGCCGGCGGGATGTACGCCGGGAGGAAGAGGAAGAAGCCGGTGCCGAAGAGGTGGGTGCAGCGGGGGCTGTCGGGCGTGCTCTGGGGAGGGTGTTTCCTCCGGTACCACCCGGGGCTGGCAGCTCTGCGGTCGCTGGGAAGGTGGAGGAAGCTGGGGTGGGTGGGTGTGACCGGGCAGGGTGGCAGAAAGCTGGTCTGCGAGAGCCAAACTGGTTATGGGAAACTGCATTAGGCTGCTCTGATGTGAGCATCGAAGAAGCAGAAGAGGTAGGGAGACAGTATGCTTGGGTTACTCTGTTTTAATTAGGGTTAATTGGTGCTAATGCTTTGTCAGCTCTGGTGTGCTAGAGGAAAAATAAAAATCCTGGCTATAATTCCTTGCATCCTCAGTGTTCCTGTGAGGAAGGTTGTTGGGGTGTTAGAGATGCTCAGCTGTCCTCTTGTTGGAGTTGGAGGTTGGCTTATGTTTCAGTCCTTGTGTAAATCAAATGTACAGCAATGGCTGTTTACCAAAAGATCCCCTATTCCTCAAAAATTAATTAGCATGGTACTCAAGAGCTGTTTCATAATGTTTCCCTGATGTATCACTGGAGTTTCTTGACTTTAGGACCCCTATGCCTCTCCCCATCAGCCTGTTGACCTTAGGTTACCAGGTGTGTAGGAAACAGGGATATGTAAGTTTCCGGGAACCACTGAGGGAGACAGATGAGCTGAGCCCAAACCTGGGGTGGAGGAGCACATGTCAATGTTGTAATCATATGGTGAGACATTCAGCTGAGCCCAAGCCTGGGATGAAGGAGGGAGCATCAGTGTTACAAATCTACGGTGAGAAGGTGAGCCAGAGCTTCTCTTGGGTGTTTACTAGGGAGCCTTAAAGAAGTGTGAAGATGCAAAGCATAGTTGCTCTGCCTCAAGCCTTTCTCCTGCTGACCTTGGAGTGGTGATTCCAGCCCTGTGGTGGTGCTGGTGTGGCCAGACTGAGGGTTTGGCCTGGATTTGTGTGGTTCAGGATGCAGGAGAAGGTGTCCCTCTGGAGTAGAGGGGACTCCGATCTCTGGTACTGCAGGGAATCAGAAGAGATTTTCTTCTGTGACAGGGCAGATCTTGCAGCAGGGTCTTGCTGGGAGGGGCCAGGAAGAGCAGGGCTGGGAGCAGTGGGATGTGCAGCCAGCCAGGTAGAGAGGGAAGGATGAGGTTAGGGGGTTCTCTGGTCCCTCTATAGTTTGCTCAGGGCTTTGTACTTATTAAAAAAAAAAATGGTGACAATACATCAGCCCAGGCAACCTCAGCTGTCGTTAATAGTTAATAACCCTCAGTACTTGCTAGCTTGCAAAAGTGGTGAACTTCCTGCTGGGATACTTGTTCAAAGGGCAGCTGGGAAAAAACAACACTGCAGCAGTGGCACAGCCTTTGCCCTGCTTGGAGCAGAGCTTTCCTCGTGGCTCTGCTCCAGCTCGTCTATACAGGGGTCAACAGCTTTTCTCAGCAGCTTCATTGTGAATTTTGTGGCACGGCTGCACTGAGCTTTGCATCATGTCCGTTTCGTAAGACTGCTGTATTAGGGGTCCTGCAAACAGAATGGATGCTCAGACCTCTTTAAAGGTCTTTAAAGACACTCTTTAAAGTGCCTATTCCTTGCTTGTTGTGCAGGTGTTGAGATGCTTTGTTGAACACCAGGGTTTGGTGTGTTGTGCTTGGGTAGCAGCACTTCCTGGGACAGCATCACTTGGTGCCCAGGGCTGGCAGGGACTGTGAGAGCTTTGCCCCTGCAGTGTGGATGGACACAGTCCTAAGGACAGGCAGCTTAAAAGGCTTTTAAACATCTACACCAAGCTTTACTGTTTCTGTGAGCAGGGGGAAATGTTGTTTCCTGCAGTCCTCACCTGTGCAGGTTCCCTGGTGGTTAATAATGTGGTTGTGCTCAGGCTAATGCCTTTCCCTTGGAGGTGGGGGGGGGGGGCGGGGGGAGGTGTGATGGGGGCTGGCAGTTTTCCTGGCCCTGCCTGCTCCCTCATGGGAGCTTCATAACTTTCTGGCAGAGAGTGAAGAGATTTGTCAGTGATGAGCACCTGGAAGCTGTTTCCATGTGGTAGCCCCAAGAATGGAGAACTGTGGAGCCTCTGGTCCTGGGAGTTCCTGGGCACAGGCTGTGGCATTTAGCAATGGAAATGACCTGCCAAAAGAGCTGCCTAGCATCACCAGAGCCATTTTCCTCTTTGTCATCCCTTCTCTCAAGGGTGGCTGTAAAGCACCCTGGGTGCTGCCGCTGGGGACGTAGGACTTCTCTTTACAGGATATCTGAGGAAACCCAGAATAATTTTCTTCACTTCTTTTTTTTTAAGTTGGAGGCAGTAATTTTTGTTTCCTGATGAGTGACTGATTTCAAAAGTGTTTAAGCCACTTGCTAATGGAGTAAGCCAGTGCGTCTTGCCCAGCTTGTATGGATAAGTTTGTTATACCCAGCCTCTCTGAAAAGAAGGGTACATCACTCCTAATGCTTATGTTACAAAACAGCATGGTTGAGCTTTTCCAGAGAAATGCTACAAATTTCCATCTGTGTTACCCCTTGGTAGCTCTCTGCAATGAAAATTCAACAGGCATCTTGCTGCATTTCATTTAATACTCATTTCCTCTCTTGTCATACATGCAAGCAGTCCTGCCAGAGGAGATATGAGCGCAGTAGTAGAGGGGAGAGCTTAAATTGTTGCTAAATACTCCCAGATCCTGTTACCCAAATCTGCTTTATGAAGCAAGGATGCCTACCGAGAGGGAGTTTGTGGTTAGACAAATTACATCAAAAAAATATGGGTTGCACGTTAGGATATGCAATCTAACCAAATACAGAGTAGGGGTCTGAAGGGTGGGGTGTTTTTTTTTCAAGCTAGAGAATTCAAGTGGGTATGAAAAACCAAAGGAGACAAGATGACATCCAAGAATTGTTAAAGTCATTAACTACCCTCTTATTGCTGTGGCTGTGAGTTCAGTTGTAGCTTGTGTAATAACTACAGCTGATGGAAACAGGTCCCCATATGAGCTTAAGATAGACAAGAGCTGCTCTTGTGGACCCTGCTCCTTCTGCAGACTGAGAGTTGGTCTCAGAGCCGGTTTGGCATCAGATGTTGTTTAAGGTTGGAAATGCCTGTCTGAAAGGATCAGAAATCAGAAGATTGGAGGAGAACAAGTTTTGAAAATCTACTGTTTCCTAAGTGATGTTCCCTAAACTACCCCATGTAGTATCTCTTTGTCCAAGTCACAGAATGCTAGGGCTTGGAAGGGACCTCTGGAGATCATCTGGTCCAACCCCCCTGACAAAGCAGGTTCACCTAGAGCAGGTTGAACAGGAATGCATCCAGGCAGGTTTTGAATATCTCCAGAGTCGGAGACTTCACAACCTCTCTGGGCAGCCTGTTCCAGCGCTCTGTCACCCTCAAAGCAAAGAAGTTTTTCCCCATGTTGAGATGGAATTTACTGTGTTGCAGTTTGTGTCCGTTGCCCCTTGTCCTGTCACTGGGCACCACTGGAAAGAGTCTGGCCCCATCCTCTTGACACCCACCTCTTTGATATTTATAAGCATTGATGAGATCCCTCCCTCTCTCTTCTCTTTTCCAGGCTAAACGGACTCAGGTCTCTCAGCCTTTCCTAATAAGAGAGGTGCTCCACTCCCTTGGTCACCTTTGTACCCTCTGCTGGACTCTATCCCTGTCTTTCTTGAACTGGGGAGCTCAGGACTGAACACAGGACTCTAGATGTGGCCTCACCAGGGCAGAGTAGAGGGGGAGGATGACCTCCCTCAGCCTGCTGGCCACACTCTTTTAATGCACCCCAGGAGATCATTGGCCTTCTTGGCCACAAGGGCACGTTGCTGCCTCATGGTCAAATTGTTGTCCACCAGGACTCCCAGGTCCCTCTCTGCAGAGCAGGGCACCCCCTAGCCTGTACTGATGCATGGGGCTATTCCTCCCCGGGGCTGTTGTTGGCTTTTACGTGTGGTTTTTTTGTCATATTAGTAAGTAAAGCAATGGATTCAGACTCTGAGCAGTCAGAGGAAACTTAAAGAAGCTAACTGAAATAAATTGAAATAAATTTTTTTGGACCCTTCCACTTTCCATTCTTGCTAATTGTTAGTGTGCTCATTGCCAAGGGCTATTCGGTACTGGGCAGGCAGAACAGCTATTTGAAACCTCTGTGCAACTCAAGGTAGTGCTTGCCATAGTGAAGATCTCATGTGATCATGTGGACCATGGCCAGGGAGAGACTAGCTGTGTAGCAAGGGTATCAGATGAGGAAGAAGAGGTGAAAGGGTGCACAGAGCAGAGTGTGGGTGGAAAAGTAACCAGACCTCCAAGGGATGCCCTGATAGCTTGTAGGTCTCTGCCCTTGCTGTCCCTTTCAGTGGTGGGAGCAAGGCTCTGATATCCAGCTGAACTCTGTCATCCGGGGTGTACATCAAGGTGCCTCTCTGAGGCTTGCCTCATACTCCAGCTGGAGAACATCATGCCTGGGGCTGCACAAGGTGGCCAGCTGGGATAACCACCTGATGTTTTACTGTTGTTGTGGCTGCACTAGAGTCAACACTGGGTTTGGAAAGAGCCTGTTGGACAGGCTCAGTTTGATTAAACTCTCCTCTGCCTCTTCCAGCCCCAAACCACCGCTCCCTGAGGGTGTGAAGTCCAACCCCTCCAAGCGACATAGAGACAGGCTCAACCAGGAGCTGAACAAGCTGACTGGTTTGCTGCCCTTCCCTGAAGATGTACGCATCAGGCTTGATAAACTCTCTGTTCTCCGACTGGCTGTTGGATACCTGAAGGTGAAGAGCTACTTGATGGGTGAGTATATGTGTTAGTTTTGCGAGGAGTGGAAAAGCTCCTGGGGTCAATCCCCACTGCACGGCTGTCATGGTTTGGGCTGGATTAGCACAATCAGGTGGAATGACAGATGTTCCCTGTCCTGCCCCAAGTTTACATCCCACCCTGAGCCTTGTTTGCCTTGGTACAGAGAGCTGTGTCTCCTGAAGACAAGTTGTTCATTAATGCATCAGTGTTGGATCTTTAGCTGAGGTTCTGGGCTGAAAATGCCCTGGAAAACTGGGCAGGAAAGTGCCATGTCTCCAGAAATGTGGAGGAATTGGCAATGGTTGCTGAGAGATGTTATACTCAAGGGACATCTACTCCTTAGACCTTTTGCTGCAATGACACTGGCTTTTATCTGTGTTGCCTCTGGAAGGAATATCCTTCATTTTTAGGTGCTGCACACACAAATCTAATACTTTTCAGTTAGTTATGGGTGGTTGGTGACTCAGAAAAGCAACACAGTTGGGAAAGTGAGACCATCTAGCTGGTTCTTGGAAACTGAGTCACAGAAGTAGACAGCAGGCAGGCAAGTGATTCAGGAGAATCACTTCACTGGGGGTGGGGAGAAGAGGACCCTGGCCCATTGCTTTTGGAGGGCACATTGGGTAGAGAAACAGTATAGTGGATTGAGGGGAGCAGTTGGGTGCCTGCCCAGCAGCTGAGACCTCCTGCAAAGTTTCTCCATCTACTTCTCATTAGCAACCATACTACCTCTCCTTTATGTCCAAAACCTCTTGTGTGTCCTGCTCCCACCAGCCTGTGGTGAAGCAGGGAGCAACAGGTAAAACAATGTATCTTGCTTCCCTCATCTAACTGGAATTTTAGCTTATAATTAATTTAAATTGAAAATCCCTAGGATCTGTGGGCTGCTGTCTCTGCTGGGCAGGCTGGGTAGGAGATGTTGCACAGAGCTGCTCTGCTCGTTGAGGTTGGCAAACTAAACAAGGCTGCTCCTAAGGCCCTTGTTCAGTTTGGCATCTTGTTAGCTCATCTTTCTCCCCTTTCTTCCTCGAGGGGTATGTGTGTCTCGTATGTTGGTGGTTTACTGCTGTGCTTGCCACCCTGGGCCTGCTGGGCTCAGCTGTGGTGGGTCTATTATACATCTCTAATGAGTGTTTCTATGAGGCTGTGGGTGATGCTTCGTGCCAGAGACCCCAGTTCATATTTGCAGGATGGAGGGTTGAGCTGATGCGCCTGGAAAGCCAATCTCCTTGCATATGCCTCTCTGCAGCCCTGCCACTGTGGAGACCTTGGTGTAGGGCAGCAACCACAGCAGGAGAGTGATTGTGGCTGGACATTGCTGCTATTTTTCTTCTGCTCTTGGCACTAGGGACTTTCTGATGTATTTTTCCCTGATGTGCATATAGCTCCTCTTCTCCTGTTCACAAGTCACAGCAGTGATTGACCTCTGGATTTTCAGTAGTTCTTGATGTATCTGAGATAATTACTGCTGATGAAAATACTTGTGCTGGGGGCTCCAGGGTTTTTCTGCAGAGCTTGATTTTTGGGGAGTAGAGATTCCTTGTACACACTGCACATCATCTGATGGGGGTGCTGCCTTTATAAGAAAGAAGGATACTGCAAAGAGGAGGCCATCTGAGCTGCCCTGGGTTCACAGACCTCTTCCTCCATTGCCTGCTTTTTCGGGGGGCAAACCTGGGAAATAGGATTCATTCTCTGCCTGTTCAACAAAACTAAGTGTAGGGTCCTTGACCTGGGGAGGAATACCCCCATGCACCAGTACAGGTTCGGGGCTGACCTGCTGGAAAGCAGCTGTGCAGAGAGGGACCTGGGAGTCCTGGTGGACAACAGGATGCCCATGAGGCAGCAACGTGCCCTTGTGGCCAAGAAGACCAATAGCATCCTGGGGTGCATCAAGAAGAGTGTAGCAAGCAGGTCGAGGGAGGTCATCCTCCTCCTCTACTCTGCCCTGGTGAGACCACAACTTGAGTACTGTGTCCAGTTCTGGGCTCACCAGTTTAAGAAGGACAGGGAACTGCTCAAGAGGGTGCAGCGAAGCATCTTTCTTGTGAGGAAAGGTTGAGGGAGTTGGGTCTTTTTAGTCTGGAGAAGAGAAGACTGAGGGGGAATCTCATCAAGGTTTACAAATACTTAAAGGGAGGGTGCCAGGAGGAGGGGGCCAGTCTTTTTTCAGTAGTAGCCAATGATAGGACAAGGGGCAATGGGTGTAAAATCGAATATAGGAAGTTCTATCTCAACATGAGGAGAAACTTCTTTACCTTGAGGGTGGCAGAGCACTGGAACAGGCTACCCAGAGAGGTGGTGGAGTCTCCAACTCTGGAGACATTCCAAACCTGCCTGGACGCCATCCTGTGCAACCTGCTGTAGGTGGACCTGCTCTGGCAGGGGAGTTGGACCAGATGATCTCTAGAGGTCCCTTCCAACCCTTAACTTTCTGTGATTCTGTCTGAGATGCAGGGTGGGGAGCTGGATAAGTAGCCTAATGCCATGATGGCAAGATGTGATGATTTGACGATGCAACAGGTCGTTCCATCCAGGGTAGTGCTGGACATAGCATTAACCTGCATTGCTTTTTCCAGTGATGTTCAGAGAAAGGCAGTGATCAGCGCTGCTTACTGACAGGGCTGGACTCTGCAGCATCCAGCATGTATCTGGGCTGATACACCAGCTAAGAGGGAAGAAGCGTGGCTGGAGGGGTAGTCACCATGCCTGTATGTAAACATGCTCCTTTGCCTGTCAGCAGGATGTGAACTGCAGGCTGCAGTACAAATAAACCCTGAAAGGCTGCCAGGGATTGCTTTCATAACCCACTTAAAAAACTGGTTGCTTAAATGCCATGGAGCTGTGCTTGAGGGCTTGGGCGACTCCTGCAGCTGGGGGAGGCATGGACCGGTGTATGTGCCTGACATGGCATAGAGCTGGGTCAGGACATACAGACAAGCATGCATTTTGTCTCCAGTGTCTTGGGCTTGATGGAATGGGTGATGGACCCTGGTGAAGGCAGAGTATGTGGAGGGCAGGAGGCCAGCAGCATCTTTCTATACTTAAAGGCTCCTATCGCATCTTCTCCCCTCCAGACTGAATAAACTTGGCTCCCTTAGCTTTTGCCCCATGCCAGATTTGTAACCTGTCCCTTGGGGGCTCTCCTGGGGTCCTCTTCAGCTGGGGATGCTGGTCCCCAGGAGGAGACCCCTGTGCCAAGCTCTCCAGCTGGGATCTCTGCCTCCAAGCAGGAGCGGTTCCCACTGGATGCACTCACCATGTGCTTCCCAGCAGGAGAGCTGCATTGGAAAAGCAATCATCATTGCATGGATTCATGGTTGGTGGCAGCCTCGTCCCCTCCTCAGAGACCTGTTCTGCCAGGCCAATTACTCCCATTTGGCCACTGCATCTTTGATTTCCAACCCCCCTCACTATGCCCATGTCTGCTTTGAAGTTCATCTTTGTTTGACTTAAGATCATCCCATCTATTCATCAAGGTTGACCTCAGTTCAAGCCCAGCCTGACAAAGTCCCATGTCATCTGCAAGTCACAGCAGCCTGTTCATGGTGTATCACATCAGGTATTACAGGGGAGAAGGTGAAAGTCCTTGTGCCCTGCTTTCCAGTTCAGTTTTGCTGTCATCTGCTTTCTGCTTTGTCCAGGCTCCTCTCCAGCAGCACGGAAGTGTGGCACTGCCTGGCAAGCATCCCTGTCCTCTGCTGCCTCGACCTCTCTCTGTTACCAGCCCAAGCCCATTGCCTTGTCTACAGGCAGCTTTAATGGGTGCCATATTGGTAGAGTTCCTATTTTCAAGCATTTCCATTGAATCCAGGCATTTGCCCTCTCTTCTAGGCAACGGGTTAATAGAGTCTATATGGAGCCAAAGGTGGGTCCAGAGGAAAACAGTTGTGCATGGCTAGGTGTTGCTGGAAAAGCTGTGAGGTCCTAGTTTCCTGATGCCAGGCATCTCTGGAATTTGTTTAAAGATAAATGCCTGCCATGGGTGAAGTCTGTTGTCTCCCGCTGTTGTAACTCAGTCCATGAGACGAGATCTGACTCCAGGCTTTCTACCAATAACTTTTTTTAGTGACAAAGGTATGCTAGAGGCAATGGATGCCTCTATGGCTGCATTGCTGTGTTTCTCTTTGTGAAAGTGATGAGCAAAAAGTGAAGAGATTAGATTGCTTTGCTCCTTTTTCTTTCCAGCAGCAGGAAGCCTCCTCCAGTGCTCTGGCTGGTGTATGGGTTCAGGACAGAGCTGGATTTCCCTTCTTGTCTTAAACATTACACACCGATAGCGTCTATCCCAGCACTTTGAAAATGTAAATGATCATCAAATTGCTTCAGCAAATGCCTAGAATTTGTCCGGTAACTGCAGATTACTTTTGTCATGGTCTTGTTAATTATGCATTAATTCTCAAAGATGCACGGTAGGACACTGAAAAAACTAGGCACAAACAGCAAATGTGCATTGTCCTTGTATCTATAGTTATTTTATTTACTGTGGGTATGTTATAGCTTGTATACACATTGGGCCTGTTTCTTTTAATCCCATTAACTTCATGGTCTCAGCTGCTTCATGTTGAACTGAGTCTCAACATGTAATGGTCCATTACAATGAGTATCTTAAACAGGGGATGAATTAGACAGCTTTTAATATGACTTGTCACGTGCTTTTCCTGCCTAGTAGCAGACAGGGATCTCCTCTTCCTTTCATCCGTTATTTCCAGTGCATCTTGGCCATCATTCCCTTGGAGATGTGATTTCATCAGGCTGAGGGACCTGGGGCTCTCGATGGGATTCCAGGGGGTGGCATCTCTCCATCATGTAGCCTGCTCTGCTGGGGTGAACCCTGGTTGTCAGTCTTCCCCGCTCCTGGCTCCAGCTTGGCCTTGCCACAAGCTCCACTCCAGAGTTGCAGCACATGCTGGAGATGTTCTCTGCATCACTTCCACCCAGCTGTGTCAGGGATCTGGTGGGAGGGGAACAAGGCTCCAAGCCACTACAGTGTGTCATTGGGAGCTGGAGCCAGCATTGTCTGTCATGGGGTGATCATCCTGCAAGTTGTTTCTGGTGAACATGCATTTAACGGCGGGTGAAATCCCCCAGAGACTAATAACTTGTCTCAAGCAAATGGAGGACACTTCAGGGATAATCTCTCCCTCCCATGAAGTTACTTGTGTTGCAGATGGGGTGTGCGGGTTTTTTTTGCACTTTGATTAACAGGATTTTTTTCCTTTCCAAGGCAAAGAGTGACTAGAAATAGCCTCTCTATCCCTGGTGGTTATATGGGCTGGAGTCCTCTGTCTGGATGTGCTCAGGCATCTCTTGGGATTGCTCCCAACCACTGTGGTTCTTGGCAACTTGAACAAGGATGAGTCAGAGACCTGTTTGGAGGGGCAGAGCCACAGCGACGCTTTGCTTCTGAGTTACTGGTTGAGGAGGACACCCAGTCATGACATGTTTGAATATGAAGAGGGTCACCACTTGGAAATGAGCACAGGAGGTATCCAGATCATCTAGGTCACTGAGCAATGGCTGTGGCTTCTGAGAGCAGCCTCAGCCCTGCCCATCTGCTGGATTCTCTCTCACTCCAACACTGGTCATCCACAGCAGGGTGGCTGTCTCTTGAAGCAGAGAAGCCCTCTGCAAGAACAAGACTTGGCCACAGGTGTTGAAGTGAAGATGAAAGTAAAGAGAACTCATGTCACATGTTGCTGGATTATTTTGGTGGGAAAGTACCATATGTTTTTACCTCATGCACTGGCCTCAGCATCTTCTTGGCCTCTGGCCAGGGGCTGGATGTGAACACAAGCTACTCTACAACATCAGTGCTTAGAAGCACCAGTTATAATCCATGCCCTGCAGTTAGGACCTTAAAAAAAAAAAAAACCCCAGTGTAGTGATGCTTGGCGGCAAAGCAGTTGGCAGACACAATCTGTTTGGGTTTTCTACCCTCTCTCTGTGCTCCAGGCCTTCTTGCCTAGCCAGGTCATCATAGCATGCCCTATGGGAGATAGATTCTGCAGGATCTTCTAGCTCAGCTGTGCAGAAATGGACCACTGTGTGTTTGAGAATGGGGGAAGTGAGCATCTCTGATGGGAGATTAAAAGCCCCTTGCAAAGATTGGTGGAAGAATTGAAAGAAATAGTTTTGCTGGAAAGCACAAAGTGAGTAAATGGGTGTTTCATGTTGGATTCTGTAAGCCCACAGCAGATCTCCCCAGCTCTTTGCAGTTCTCCCTGCAGATGCTGCTGGTGGACACTGGGGGAGAGCTGGAGACAATGTGCTTTTGGGTTGTGTATCCCGTCAAAATGCTCTCTGGCCTTTTGGAGCTTTGTTTTGGAATAACTTGGTTTCTTTTTTAATTTCTGTACCAGCTTGCTTCATTTCAATGCTTTAGAGAGGAGTCGGCCCTTCAAAAGAATTCAAACTTAAAAAAAGAATCGATGTTTCACTTTGAAACTATTCTGCTCCATCATGTGCAAATTGAAGCCATACACATGGTCCAGATGGTCTTTGGATGTTTTTCCTTGGGGATCACTTTGCAATTGTGCGAGGAGGCTTTTTTCTTGGTGACTACCTCAAACCTGCGTTTTGAAGCTTCTGGGGACAGTGATCGCTTTTCTGGCATTGAACCTCGTATTTCCCAACCTTTCCCAGAGGTCTGGTGTTCCCTAGCCCGGCTGATCCGCCTCTTGCTGATTTGGAAAATGTCTATGCAGAGGGTGGTCCCTCGCAGAAATGGGAATGTGAGCTTATGCAGGGGACAACGCGGATTTGTGGCATGAGCTAAACTGACCCACAGGGAGCTGTTGGGGAGGGGAAGGCATGTCCTGTGAGAGTTGCCCACAAGCTGGGCTTATTGCCCGTGAGAGAGCGTGTAGGATGGAAAGGGCAGAAGATGCACCTCCAAGAAGCTTGAGTGCTTCTCAAGCCACTGCTTGAGTGGTTTGGGGGAGGCTGAAGTAGACCAGTTCTATCAGCAGTAGAGATCGAGGCTGATTCTGCTTAATAGGCTCAGAGCATCCTCTCCATTTTTATTTAAACCTGTGTGAATTCTCTGTGTCACCTTATGCAAGACCATCAGCTAATTATCTTTAACCATGTGCCTGGTTAAAGATAAACCTGTGTGGGTCAGTGCTTGTTGTCACTCAGGCTCCACATGTGAATATATTTGAGTGATATTTTGACATCAAACTGGTTTTTAATACAAATATGCAGATCTGCTGGGGAAAATGTCTTTGTATATTGATGGTTTGATGAAAAGCAACATGTCTTATATCAGCAGTTTCAGATGAAACTTTTTTAGGCTTGGAATTACTTTGGCTTCAAACTCAGTACTATTGGGGGGGGGAAACCCAAACCTTTAAAACCTTTCAATAGTGAGGTAAGAGCTTCTACTGTGGAGAAATTTAAATGTATGGTCAGACTTGGGATGGTTTGGGATTTTTCCTCATTTCCTACAATGCCCTCAAATTAGGAAGACTTTTTCCCTTTGGATCCAGCCAAGGTCATGAAGCACCCTTGGAAACCCAGGGCTCAGATGGGGCAGGCAGTGATGCTCTGCTGGGATGTGGCTGTGCACAGGATGTGCAAGCCCTGCCTGACCCTGGGGTGCTGCAGGAGCTTGTGGCAGTGGCAGGGCTGGGGTGCTTCCTACACAGGGGCTGCTTTGAGGTTTTCCTGTGTGTTTTTGGCCAAGTTGGCAAAAAACCTGCCTTGAAAATTGCCCTTTTCTTGGAAGCTGCATTTGGACTGAGTTTTTCAAGAGGAAGTACCACACTGGGGATGTCCCCAGGAGCTGCTGTCCTCATTCCTGTTCTAGGACAACCAGTTTTCTGTGTCCCATGATACTCAAGGTCCTGTGACCAGGGCAGGTTTCAGGTTGGCTGCACCCGTGGGTGTTGTCTTGAAGGCATCTAGTGAGGAAGCATGAGGCAGAATGTGAATCAGCCTGGGGAGGTCATTGCAGTGGGACCTGTGAGCCAAGAGCTGCTCACCTGGAATGCTGGGGCCACCAACCCTCTGATCCGCTTCCAAGCAGCGAAAGGCAGAAGGGAGAAAAAATATGGGTGTTTTGATGGCATCTCAGATGCTTTGGGAAGGTTTGCAAGTCTTTTGTTAGCCCTGAAGGACAGGAAAGCAGATATTGTGGTACTGGAGTGGCTTGAAGCCAACTCCAGCTCTACTAGGCCCTAATCTGAAGACTTCTCGCTGTATTGTGTGGTCCAGAAACATTCACCTCCCCTCTATCCTTTGCATCTCTGCCTCAGATCTCGACTGAAGTGAGGTTTCTCAGAAACTGGACCAAGCAGGGGCTATTATCTCTTGGAGGAAGCATTAGGAAGCTGGAGATGGCTCTGTAAAGGGTCTGCTCCAGCTCCCACTAGTCTCATCTTCCTCTGAGCTGGGACCATGTGCATTGGGTAGCATGGTGCAGCTGCGCATGAGCAGCACTGGGGTGGGGAGGAGGAGGGAGAGCCTCCTGGCTTGCCCCTTCCATGCTGATTTCTTGCTCTCTCACTCACAGCTGCAGCTACAGATGTTGGCAACTGCCTGCTGGATCAGCCCAGAGCACTGGGAGGGAATGGACAGACGGACCCGCAGGTTGACAAGGCACTGTTTCCTGAGGGGGAACTGCTGCTCCAGGTATTGTGCTACACCTCAGTCATTTGGGGTCTTCCCTTGGCTCTCGCCACCTGCTGGGCTGGTCCCTGTCTGCTGATCTGTACAGTAGATATGGGGCATGTGATCCCATCTGTGGAGCAAGAGGAGACCCTGCCTTGCCATGAGGTGCTTTGCAGGCACTGAGCACCTGGACAGGGACCAGCGACACTGCCAGGCTGCCATGGGTCCCTGACCCCACCATTCCCTTGTACCCTGTGATGTAGTTTGCTGCCCCTTTGGTTATGCTGCAGCAGCTCCGTAGGGGTTGTACCATAAACCGCATCTGTGAACAGAGCAGGGCTCAAGGTGGTGTATTGTGTCCTTCTCACAAAGGCATCAGGTCATGTCTGTGCCTGTTCCTTGCAAATGTTAGCTGTCACTGAGCCCAAAACTGGTATTTTTCCCTGTTGCCTGCTATAGCTCATGGACGCAACCTGCACAAGCTCATCCATCCTAACCAAGAGGTACAGGGGTATCATAAAGCGGTGTAGGGAATGATTGTTGAGGTGATGGGTTCCTTGTCGTAAATGCTAAGAGGAGAATGGTGATAGCTATGGGATAAAACATCCACCAGGAACTGTTTACCCTACCTGGGGCGTTGCACGAGCTCGCTAGGATGGTGAGCCTGCCTGGGATGGAAAAAGTCCAAGTTCAGTTTGTAGGTTGTGAGGAGTGAAAGAAGGGAAGACAGATCTTGGAAGACAGTGGTGGACAAAATCAGTTGGTGGTGGGAGCTTTGCTTTGTAGAAAGGCCAGTGTGCACCTAACGAAATATCTCTCAATGAACTTCAGAGAACAAGGAGCTGGTCAGAATGCCGTTTGCTTGGGCTGCAATTTATAAATGTAAGCTGGAAGGAAATGGGATAGAAAAAGCCCATGGAAAGGCTGGTTGCTGAATAAATATCTGTGCGTGTCAACTTAAAATGTGCTGCACCTTGGGGCTTCAGGGCAAGTCTGTGCAAGACCTTTAATATTCCCATGGCTGTGTTCCTGACATCGCAAGTGCTTTCTGGGTCTTGAGTCCTCTTCTCCCTTCTTCCATCTCTTCAAACACTAGCAGACAGATGCTTGGCTCTCCTTAAAGTCTGACTCTGGTACCTCTTAACCCTGCTCTTGTACAGCCTAACGTGAATGCCCACAGTTACAGACAGGCAGGTGGGTGTGAGCAGAGCCCTGGCAAGAGCCCTCACAGGGGACTTTGCTGAGGTTGTGACTTCTCGGAGCCCAGCATGACTTCTGGCAATGAAGCTTGGACCATATGAAGCCTTCCCTGTGGGTTTCACTCCCAGGAACGGTCTCAGCTGGCTGCAAGTGTGATAGTCATGGAAGAACAGCTGGAATAACATGATAGCCAAGAGGGAGCCAGAGGTTGCCTCAGTCCTGTGATGGAGCTGCTCCCAAGTGCTCACTGGGAGTTTGAGCTGGACCATATGATGGCAATTGATTGAACCACCAGAGCATTGACAGTCTTGGGTGATTGAAGGCATCTGGAGAGCTTATGAGGTGTTGAAACCTCCAGCTGAATTGCCTGATGGTTGGTGGTTCTGCACCCCCCCGCCTCCGCCGCCAAAGAGCATTTTAATCATATACTGTAATGTGTAGAAAACTGACTCAGGGCCCCTCAGGGGGCTGCAGCACACAAAGGAAAGGGACTGGTCCCGCTGCAAGCTAGATCTGTACAGTATCAGGCAACATGCTCAATGCAGAGGCCTTTCAAATAGTCCAAGTTACTAAAAAAAGCCAGTCCACGCGAGCCTAAGTGTTTCTGTAAATGGGGAAATGCATGAGCTATGTCAGCAGATTGCTCCTGCCCCCTCTTTGCATGGGAGGGGAGAGTGAGTGGAGGCAAAAGAGCAGCATGTGCAGCCGGACCCTTCTCTCTAGCCTGGTCTCAAGCAAGTGGCATGCCTTCATGTTTCCCCCCAGGGGCAGCTCAAGCATGGCTGAGTTGGGCAGCGAGGGCAGAGTACATATTTGTGGCAGGTTCTGTCCTGATGCTTATGAGACTTCTGCCCACATCTTGATTAAACCCAGACTTCCACTTAGGGGTTTTATTTTCCTAATTTCTCTCCTTTTATTCACTAATGGTTTAGATCTATTACAAACAAGAGCAGGGAGCAGCAATTACTATCTGGTGCACTACTTTCCTGGATCTTCATCTTGCCTCTTTTTCTGGGTATTCACTTGATGCCTGAGCTCCCCTCCTGCCACCCTAGCTATGATCTCCCATATTTTTTGAGTAGTTTCTCTACATTGTCATGCGTTTGGACTTTTCAAACAAGGAGCTTCCAGTTGGGGATGGATTTGGCTGCAAGCCATACGTATGTAATTGCAGAGTGCAAGGCGAGAAGTGAAGTTGGCAGATGATATGAGCACAATGCTATTTTTTATAGGGATTTGGTTTTTTTCTGTTTAAAGCCTTATCTCTGTCATCAATAACATCAGCAAGAGGGGAGTAATTCTCCTAGTATGGTGTCTCATCGTGGTAGTTCAATGCCAGGATGTATTTGAGGGGCAATGGGGTTTGCTCTTGACAAACATCTCAGGCAATGGGGCCTTGTCAAATGTTTGTCAGGAGCAAGGACAAAATCAGATGAGAGGAGTTTTTGGTCCTGTGTAATGGGAAACAGATGAAATACAGGATGCTGTAACCTCCTTACAGATGTGTCAAACAGTCTGCCCAGTTATAAGGACCAGGGGGTATCATGTCAGATGTCACAAATGTGATGTCAGGGCCTTTACAAATCTGGAATCTGAGTGTTCGTATTTTTCCACCTTTTTTGCTTTCAAGGTGTGTGGTGTTTTAGCTGCATTCTGATCTCTGAATGATAGCAGTGGCTGAATTTGGTCTTACTTTGTGATGACTTGTTCTTATGCCTTTGGAGCTGAGAGCAGGAGTCTAAGGGACAGTGATGTCCCCGTAGTCTTCAGGTGCTAAGGATTAAAAGGCAGGTTTTGGGGGGGGATCAGAGAAATTCTGGGGAGAAAACATACAGAAATGCAGAAATAAGCTTGTATAACCCCCTAACTGTACAACTCATTGAAGAGCAGGGACCAAAGTGTCTTTGGAGGTCATGCTTAAAATGGAAGAGTGGATAAACATGTCAGGTCAGTGACTGACAGCAGTTTGGCTACCATCTGTGAAGGCTTCATTATACTTGAACCAAAGCTATGCGCCTCCTGCAGTCACCAGGCTCCTGCATAGCTCAACACACTTCTTCCCTCCGCACTGCCTGTTGCTGCTTGTTGAAGTTGTAGGTGGGTTTGTTAGAGGAAATTCTGATAGCAGAAGAGTGCTAGAAGAGCATAGCTATATTCAACTGGTACAGCTGGGAGAGGATGTAACTAACTCCAGGTGCTCCAGAAACCTCTCCTTTGTTGGTCCCTCCTGATGCTTGCATCACAAGGTGCTTTCCTTTTTTTGTGGGTTCTTTGTTGACAAAGAAGGTCCCTTCCCATCCCTGAATGCTGAAGAAACACCTGGAGAAGTTAATCTTTCAACAGCTGGATTTAAGCTAGGCAGAGTAACTCTGGGCTGAACTTGTGGTTTCAGGCACTCAATGGATTTGTCATTGCCGTGACTGGAGATGGCTACATCTTCTACATCTCCCCTACTGTGCAGGACTACCTGGGCTTTCATCAGGTGGGTACCACTTTTTTCTTAGCTGTAAGCGTGTGGGTACAGTCCAGGCCTGGGAAGGAGGTGCCAAGGCTTTCTTTTCTTCTCCCCTCCCAGCTTCCTTGGGTAATTTTTGATGTACATTTTCAAATGAGTCACATTCTTTGGGGGCTGTGAAAGCCAACAAGCATGCTTGTGACATTAGTAAGACCAGATGCAAGCTGAGTAATAGTAGGCTCTGTATCCTCTTTGTGTGCAAGAAGGTCATGAGGGTTTTTTTCTTGTATCACACTGCTGGGCACATAGGTTCTCACAGAGGGCTGCAGGTATCTTGCTGGCAAGCAGTGTCAGTGCACTGAAGTACCATGGGTTACATGGGAAGCCAAGGAAAAGCACATCTCTCCACATCCACCCTGTTACCTGCAAGTCCCCTGACATCCAACTCCTTTGGCTGAAGGACTGAGTCAACAGGAGGGCTGTGAGGCTGCCAAACTCATTTCGTTGCATGGCTTCCCAGTCCACCTGCAGAGACTGTGTTTTCTTCTTTGTCCTCTTTGCACCCTTTCCCAGCTCACTGTAGGAGGATCCTCATGGGCTGATGCCCCATGTGAAAACAGCTGTCAGAGGCAGGGAGTAGTCTTCTCAAAGTACCTGTATGTCTGGTTAAGCAGGAGGCTCTGCTCTGGCATGTTTTTTCAGGGCAGGGACATAGCAGTTAGTGGCCTGAGCTGCCCATGGGCTTGGCAGGTTCGTGCTGACCACTACAGCATGCAGGACCAGGATGAGAAAGGTTGGTGCAAGATGTGGCCCTAGAAGAAGGAGACTGTGTTGGGAGGCAGGTGATGTGAAGACTTGATGGTGTTTCTGCTGTGTGGCCGACTGTACAGCTCAGCATCAGCTTGTCTGTTTTTTCTGGTGGCCCACTGAAGGAAGATTTGCACTAGATACATATTCCTGGGGGGGGGGGGGGGGAAATGCCCTACAAAATCCTTTTTTAAAACAGCAAATCCCCCTGCACAAGTCGGGGGGAAAAAATTAGTTTGGTTTGGTCAAAATGTTTTGATCAGCCTGAAATTTTTTACATTGATCCTGTGGATTAACAAAACTACTTATTTGCACAGGGCTAGGGATGGCAATGCAAGAGGGATCTTGCATGCTGTTGCAGAGCAGCAATTTGTACCCCACAAAGAGATTCCCCTCTGACAACCCACAGCCTTTGTGGCGCTTTGTCTGAATTTGGTCCTGAGAAAATACTACAAGTTAAGACATGCCAGGCAAATGCCACCACTGTGGTGTTCAAGCCACAGATGGTGAGCAAAGCTTCCCAAAGAGCAGGGGCTCCCATGGCAGGGAGAGGGTGCTGGATTTTCAAAATTTCCCATGAATTGCAGCCAGCATGAAACATCCCTGGAAGGGCCAAGTGACACCAGGAGAACCTCAGCCTTGACAGTGTGGGTGATGGGGTGGGAAGCTCTGCTTAGCTGTCACCAGGGGACAGTGGGGAAATGGGTAGCGTTGACAGTCCTGAGCAGCCAGGGTTACTTGGACACTGCCACCTCTATTGCTTCTAGAAACCTCTGAGCCACTCCCTAGGTAGACCCACTCTCTGATCCCTTTCCCTCCTTCCTGAGCTGCCCTTCCTAAAAGCAGACAGTTCCTGGTCCTTGCTCTCCATGTGGCACATAAAGCTGGTTGGGGTTTGCTTTTTTTTTTTCCCCCCCCTGTTGTTTACACTCAATTTCTGCACCTTTATTACCCACAAAGGAAAGCCTCCTGCCATGTCTTACTGCAGACACCTCTGCCAGGCTGGGCAGAAATCGATGCTTGTTTCCCCTTCTGCCTTTTCAGTCAGATCTCATCTACCAGAGCGTGTATGAGCTGATCCACACAGATGACAGAGCTGCCTTCCGCTGCCAGCTGCAAGAGTCCCTGGCATCTGGCACCACCCAGCATGCTGCCAATGGTGAGTGCCAGGGTAATCCCCAGTGGTGATCCCAGGGGACCAGCTAGCTGCCTCTGCTTGCCCACCTGGTGCTGGACAACCCTCCCGGTGGCATTTCTAGCTACCAAGCACAGTCCTGTGCTGAGGAGCATCCCATAGCTTCCCCCTGGGACTTGCAACCAACCCAGGGGTTAGCATGGCCAACTGTCACCAAAAGCAGACAACAAAAATGACATGCTGCCTTTCTCTGTGCTGCAGGGAAGGGGGACTTCCTCCAAACCCTTCTGCTTTTCATTGTTTGAAATTCCATTTATTTTAGTGGGGTGGCTTGTTGTCTTGCTCCTGTCTGAGAGGCAAGGGGACCAGAAACTATCATGAACTGGTAATTTCCCATGGCAAGGTATTGCCCATCTTGTGAAGACCATGGGTTCACTTGAGCAGCAAGCTCCACAAGGAGCAGGTCTGCAAGGCCATGAGCTCAAGGGCTGCAGCTTAGGAACCTTCATTCTTTCCTTTGGTTTCCCAGTCCTTCCTGATGACCAGCTGCTGCTGGCTGGATGCAGCATCGTATCCAGGCCCCAGCACCTCTGCCCTGAGAAGCCCTCCTTCACGGAGAGGACCTTCACCTGCCGCTTCCGCTGCTTGCTGGATAACTCCTCGGGATTTCTGGTAACACAGAGTTGCACCAGGACACCCCTCTGCCCCCAGTGTGTTCCCTGGGGGCTGCTCGTGTCCCATAGGACTGGGAGCACAGCCAGTTCCCGTCACCTATTTGCTTCACGCGCAAATTTCTAATCCCTTCTAAGGCCTTGAATTTCCATGGGCGCTTGAAATTCCTTCTTGGGCAGCAGAAGAAGGCATCGGACAGGTCCCCGCTTGCCCTCTTTGCCATCGCAACTCCCCTCCAGCCGCTCTCCATCCTGGAGCTTCGGACCAAGACTCTGATCTTCCAGACAAAGCACAAGCTAGATTTCACTCCCATGGCCTGTGATTCCCGGTAGGGCATCTCCTGCCTTCCCTGTGGCAAAATCCATGGCTGCAGATGCTGGACAGAAAGCCAGAGCACATGGGAGCAGGGCACTTCTGACCCAACTCCCGTGACAAGTTGTCTGATGCTTTTGTCTGTCTACTACTGGGCATTTCTGCAGCTCCCCAGTAACATGGGGAGCAGATTGACTGGGCACCAGCACTTCTTGTTTCCCAGGTTTTAGCCCAGAAAGCCAGCATGGGGTTTTGTGGAAGAAAGGATGCAGCTCAACCCAGGATGGAGAGTTGCACCACCCAAAGTGGGAGAGTAGCTTGCTGCCTGGGTGCTGGGCGGGGGGTCACATGTGGCTGGTGGGGTGCAACTAGGGGATCCAGCCCTGGTGTCACTGGGTTTCTGCACTGTTTCTAGGGGGAAGGTCATCCTGGGGTACACAGAAACAGAGCTGTGCAGGAGCGGGTCCGGGTACCAGTTTGTGCACGCAGCTGACATGATGTACTGTGCGGAGAACCACGTGAGAAGTGAGTGCTGGGGGGATCCTTGGGACAGATGCATTTGTGGGGGCCCTTGCAACTCTGTGGCACCAGTGCAGCTCTGGTATTGCCAGTACTGTTGCTCCTTGGTGGGCCAAATGTCTGGGTCTGGACTAGCTGCGATAAAGGCTCTCCCCTCCTGGGTGATACCTGCCTGGGGAGCTGGCACGGGGACAGCACAACATGTGCTGGCTGCATTCTGCCTCTTCTGCCCCCATAGCACAGGCACAAGGTGGCATCTTGCCTGTGTCCTTTGTCTCTCACCATGAAGTGACTCTGTTGCCATCTCTCTTCTCTCCCTGCCCCAGTGATGAAGACAGGGGAGAGCGGGCTAACGGTTTTCCGGCTGCTGACCAAGAAGGGTGGCTGGGTGTGGGTGCAGGCCAATGCCCGGCTGGTGTACAAAGCAGGAAAGCCCGACTGCATCATTGCCCAGCAGCGAGCCCTGTCGTGAGTATCACTGGGTGTCTCTGGCTGCATTTGCCTGCTCTCAGCACGTGTGACTGGGGCTGCCTGAAGCATGCAGAGGAAAGGGTGGTTGGGTTGCATGCAGCTTGTGCCCCCCTGTAGCAGTGGGGCATGAGCAAAACGGCTCTGAGAAGATGGTTGCAGACATGCTCGCTCCTGCCTGAGGTGAGCCCTGGACACACAGCCCTTCCCTGAGCCATACACACCTCCCCAGCGCCCCAGTCATCGCCAGCAGCATTGTAGCCGGCCCAATCCAGCACCCTTTTCCTCAGAAAAGTCCAGGCAGGGCTGTGAGTTCCTGCCTCACTGTTAGGAGGCTGGTTTTGCCTGGTCCAGAGGAAGTGCTCATGCTGTTTCCATCTCTTCCTCCCCCTCCCCACCCTGCAGGAATGAGGAAGGGGAAGAACACCTGCAGAAAAGAAACCTGCATCTGCCTTTTAGCTTTGCCACGGGGGAAGCAGTCTTGTATGGGAATGACCTTCCTGAGTTCCTGGACTCCTTCCAGGCTAAGGAGGAGTTGCAGACACAAGTAAACTCCCACTCAAAGCGGTGCTCGGTAGACCCCAACTCCCTTCTTGGTGCCATGATGAAGCAGGATGCGTCCATATACATCTCCCACGCCGATGACATGCCTCAGTTCTTGCCAGATCTCATCACTGGGCCTGATGGACTGAGTCAGAATCCTGAGCCTGAGGAAGTCAGTGATGCCAAGGAGGACAACAACTCCCTCCTGGTTGTTACTGAAACCCTCTTTGAGAAGAGCAAGGTGGACAGAAACATCTGCCAGAACCTTCAGAGCCTCAAGATGGACAGTGCAGAGCTGCAGCAGTGGGAGGAGGCTCTGCTCAGCTTGGGTGCGGAGGAGGAGCCACTAGCTCAGGAGGCTGGTGAAAGGCTAGGCATTGAGGTGACCTCCTATGTGGAGCAGGTGCTCTTCAGGGAGGAAGCTAGGAAGAGCATGGACTTCCCACACAGCAGTGCATCCCCTCACAATGAGGAAAACAGTGCTGCGCCTCATTTCCAGCACTGCTGGGCAACTAATTCAGTGTTTCAAGCCCCATCGCAGCCCCAGGCATCTGGTGCACAAGGCAATGATGCTGTGGTCTCTCTAGTCTCCATTACCTCTGAAGTCAGTTCTTCTCAACCAGAACAGCAGGTCCCATTTAACCCAGCTGGGCTGGTGGGGGGGACTGTTCTGGATGTCCTGGGCTCCAGCAGCAAGCACGCCGTAGCACTTCAGCTGGCAAACCTGGGACAAGTGCTTCAAAGAGAAGTTACCACCTCTGCTCCTGTAGATAACACTATTCCAGATGATCAGTGCCAGCCTGGGTGCAAGCTGGTGAGCTCAAGCTGCCTACCTCCATTGCACTCAAACACATTACTGACATGGTGGCACAATGCACTGCGCCCAACAAACCCAGCCACTCCTTTGCATCAGAGCACTTCTCTTGGAGGTTGTCCATCGGAGGCTTGGATGGCCACAGCTCCAAAACAGCTGGAAGCAGCAGGAACACACCTGGAGTCTAAAACTCTTCTGGCTGGCAGCCCTGAGAGTCCCCCAGGTGCTGGGCTATGGTTGCTGCCATCCCAACCTGCCCCTTGCCCTGCACAGGGCTTGCGTGAGTCCTTGTTCTCTGGGGCTGGGGACCTCAGTGATGAGAAGGCTGCTCTCCCTGCAGGAGCATCAACACCCTTAGGAGTCAACCAGCTGCCAGGGGATTGTGGCTGCTCCAAACAGCCCCCAATACTCTGTCTGGAGCCCAGCCTTTCTTGCGAAGGGGAGCAGGACAAGTGGTTCATGCAGCACCAGCCATGCCTGCTTGAGGCTGGGGCAGCTCCTCAGAGACTTGGTGGGACAGGTCTGATGCAAGCCAGTGGACTCCTGTTGGGGTCCAGCATGGGTCCCAGCACTCACCAGATGGACCGTGTGTTGCTGCCTGAGTGCCAGTACAAAAATAACCTTTTTGGACATGAGAGTGCTTTTCTTCAGGATGCCTCTAAAATATCCCTTTCCCAGCAGCCGGGCGCTTTGCCTTGCCCAAGTGAGAGCCACCCTGGAACATCACATTCCTCACAGGGCTCAGTTTTGGGGTGCTCAGCAGCTGTCCCTTCAAAGGAGGTTGCAGGAGCGCCCTCTTCCTCTCAGCAGATCCCTGGCTTCCCATCAGCATCTTTTGAGGGCAGGCAGCTGCCCTGTGCATGCGAGGTTCAACTCAAGGTGAGGTGTGAGGGCTGCAGGACCTGAGGGGTGTACTGGCTGTCAGGGATGGAGCAAGGGGTGCTGCGAGGTGGGTGCTGGCACAGCACTGGTTGTGGGCAGCCTATTTTGAAGCCCTGCTGTCAGCTAGGAGCCACCAAGCAATTACAAGCTCTTCTGGCTGTACACACCTGCAAGTGGTGCTCCATGCTTCCTGATTGCTCGGGATTTTGTCTTCCAGGGCCTGAAATGAGGTCCCCTAGCAGAGCTTTCAGGCAGCCTAGGATTAAATGTTTTGCACTTTTTCCATGAGCAGTCTTTCAGGGAGATGCAGCCCTGCCAGCAGAGAGGTTTGTCAGGCTCTTGGAGTAAAGGAAAGGACCCTGTGTTTGCCAGTCCATGTATTCCTGGCAACCTCTTGCAGACATACTTGCTGGCCTGACAGGCACCACTGCACTGAATTGCTGTTCTTGATGCAGCATGGTCTTCTCATCACCTCTGTGCATGGATTACCCTTGTCATGTTGCTGTTTGGTCCCCTGGATCATCTCAGCCTGCCTGAGCCCAACAGCTCTGCTCCTTGCTCCCTCCCTCCTGTGCTCTCCATCGCCTTTCCTACTCCCAAGCTGCTGGTGACACACATCCTTCAGAAAAGAGGATGTTACCAAGCACTTTGAGAAGCTCAGCAGTGTTTGAAAGGTCTCTGTGGGAGGTGGAGTTGGTGAGAGCAGAGACAGCTTGGGATTTTGAGCTCCTCAACAGCTTTCCTGTGGAATTTGGGAGAAGTGGGTACCAGGATGTGACTGTCCCTTACAGCAGTGTGGTGAAGGTCCAGCCTAGCTCTCCTTGGGTTTGTCACTGGCTTGTCCTTACCTTCCTCTGCTCTGCTTAGCAGTGCCAGCAGAGAACAATGAGGTTGACAGTGTGGTTTTGCCCTAGCAGTGAGAAAGAAAGGGAAGGGATGCAGGGACTGCTGTCTGCCTCTGCGCTTTGGACCAACTTTGTGCCCTTTAAACTCCTGGAGACCAGCAAAACCACTTTGTTGAATTCCCTTTCTTTTGTATTTTTTAACCTAAGATGTGAATTTATTTTTTCCCCATCATGGGGCACATTCTCCCAGATCAGTCAGGGAAAACTGACAGAAAAATCAAGGAGCGGGGGAGGAGGGAGGGGAGGGGTTTGATTGAAGACTAGCACTGGCAAGCCAGCTTGGTCAGAGTGGTTGTGGACCTCCACATCTTCCTCCCTTGTGCCGTCACCCTGAGCATCATGTCTGCCTGTCGCACCAGTATTGAGCACGTACTGTTTGCTAAGCAAGTAAAATCGGTCAATTAGTGCAGGGCGAGCCCAGCAGCAAGCCTGCATGTGGTGTGGGGTGGCCTCATCTCCTTGGGCGTCTTCCTTCGTGCCTTGCTGTGCCAGGGCTCCAGGGGCTGCTCACAGAGCAAGATGGGGATCAGAAAACATCAAGCTCCTGACTGCAGTCTGGGAGCAGAGTGATGCTGGAAAGGGGCTGAACCCCTCTGAAGTGGCCTGGAGGAGCCTCTAGCATGGGGCAAAGAGCTGACTGGTGGAGCCTTACAAATCAGCTGACCCAAAAAGCAGCAGGATTGACTCTGCTCACCAGCCTTTGTTGTCCTGGCATCTGTAAGACGATGTGAAACAGCGCATGGCCCTAGCTGGGGGGTGCCGAAGGCTCCCGCTCCTGCAAGAAGTGCGCCTTGGGGAGTGGATACCCCACCAGGCTCTGCTGGTTGGGGCCAAGGCAGACCCCTGGTGCTCTGTTACTTGTGTCTTATCTTTCATATATTGTGTATGCACATATAATGTCTATTTTTGTGGCAATGTCTCATTTTATGCTTTGTGATTTCTTTGTATTGGTGTTGGCAGACGGATGATGCTGAAGAGAAAAAGATATCCTGAAATTCACCCCCTGCATTTGGTTACGTATTAAAAAGCAATTTGCTTTGTATAGTGGTGATTGTTTGTTTTGACCTGAAGCAGTGTCTCCATTTCCCTCCTGACTAAGCAAGTATTTGAAAAACCCTCCTTTTGGCTTAGTCTCAAGTGATTTATCTGAGCTTTGGCTGAAGGAGGAGGACAGTCCTAGCTCACCCACTCCTCCTGCACCCAGAGAAACGTGGGACTGGGACCACAGATAGCGAAGGGCTGTGCTTTGCATTGTGCAAGGTAATTTTGGGGAGGAATGCAGCCATGTGGACACCCTCCAATGTTACAGACAAGGAAAACACAGGCTGCTGCCCTGTGTGTTTGTGCTCTGACCTTGCTCGGTGCCTGGCTGTGTTGCTGAATGGGACTCACTCGGTGGAGCATTTTGGAAGGACAGAGCTGGGGGACCACAGCTAGCGCATGCACACACCTTCTGCCTCCAGGTCAGCGTGCAGCTGTGTGTGCCCAGCCCAGGGTGGCTGTGCGACACATCTGTTCTCACTGTCTCCAGCCACCATGGGCACGCGCAGCAGCAGAGGTGTGAGCGTCTCCGTTTCACCCCCTAGCTGCCCTGTGCAATGGTGGGGCTCACAGGCACAGTTACACTTGGCCCTGACACGCTGGCACAGCTTGCTGGGTGTCACTGCCATGCACGCTTGTGCACAGGCTCAGACTCAGTCACACACACCCCTTCACCGTGGCATGCACACTGAACTGACGGGCACGCAGTCATGCTGACAGCCATCCTGGCATGCCAACGGGACTGCAGTGACGCAAGCGCTCGCACCTTTCACCCATGGGGGTGGTAGGGCTCACCGCCACGTTTCCTCCCCTCATCCACCTCTCATCACCCCCACATCCCCCTCACCTCCCAGTACCCCTACATCCCTGCTCACCTCTCCTGCCTGTCACTGCCCTCACCGCCCCACCTCCCTCCTATCCACCCATCATCGTCCCAGATCCCCCAGCTCCCCTTCGCTCCCACGTGTCCTCACTTTCCAATCTCTCTCCAGCCCCTCGTATCTCCACTCNAGCCCCTCCTCTCCCGGGGCGGAGGCGGGGCCGGGGCCGTTCCCGCTCCATCTCCATCATCTCCCTGTGGCGAGGCCGCGGCCCGCTCGGGGCTTTCCGGTGGCGGCCGCTGCTGGGGCTGCGCTCAGCGCTGCCGCCGGCCCGG
>VZSF01009842.1:643616-755515 GCA_013398295.1 Chionis minor | reverse complement strand
CGACCCGACCCGACCCGACCCGACCCGACCCGACCCGACCCGCGCCCGGTAACGCGGCTCTGCCCGGCAGGTTGCGGCCGGGGACGGCCGAAGGCGGCACCTCCAACCCCTCGAAGCGGCACCGGGAGCGGCTGAACCGGGAGCTGGAGCGGCTGGCCGGGCTGCTGCCCTTCCCCGAGGAGGTGGTGGCCGGGCTGGACAAGCTGTCGGTCCTGCGCCTCAGCGCCGGCTACCTCCGCGCCAAGAGTTTCTTCAGCGGTAAGGGCACCACCGGCGGGCGCTTNCCTTCCCCGCCCCTTTTTAACACCAGATTTTCTCGCTTTGCCATCTCAAGCTGCGCGGCTTCAGGACGCATCGCGCCGAGGCGAAAGCAGAGCTCCCGCGTGTTTGGAATTCGAGGGGTCTGGACAGATGAAGTTGATTTCGTTTGTGGGTTCCACTGAAGTAGAAAATTGAGGTCTAGGCTGGAGGGTTCCTGCGTGATCCCAGGCTGCGGCTTTGGCAGGCAGAGCTGTGAGGGTAGCAGCGTATTGTGCAGCCCGGTTGGAAAGTTTCAGGATGCGGGTGACTTTTTTTCCCCCTGTTGTAACTGACTGGAGAAACACTCGGCGTGCTGGCAATGAATCATAATGACCTGTGATGTGGTTACAATTTACTCGGGAACCTTTCAAAGTAGACCGTGCTAAAGGCACGGCTGCATTCCACTGGGCTATCTATAGCTGTAGTAATTAATAGGAACCCACAGGAGGATATTTAGGCAGCCCTGGATTTTCCTGGTAAAATAGCAGTGACTTGAGAAAGCTGCATGTGACCTCAGAAACACAACAATTTCTCTTTTCAACCCCAAATCATTGAATGTATTGAATGCCCCCCCCCCCCCTTTTTTCTTCTTTTCCGTTCTCTTTCAAACACCGTTTGTAGGATTAGCAAGTGGTGAATGAAAAACTAATGGCATTGGAGAGGAGTTATTTGCCTTGCAGCATCAGGTCAATTTTTATTTTTTTTTACTATATTCATTGTGTTTTACCCACTGTTTTGGCCCTGGTAAGGGGTTCTGCTGCGTCAGCTTTTGCAATGCTGAACATGTTGCCCGAAACCCATCAACTGCTATGATACTCTGAAGCAGAGGAGGACCGGCACGGTGCTGGTGTTTCTGAAGCATGCTTGTTCTTGCATCGGGCAGAAGTCTGTGGTGCAGTGCAGGACTCGCTCTTCCCCTGAAACATTCATGATTTAAATTTTGACGCTTAGAGAATTTATAAAATGGAGGGGTGGTAGCAATTCCTTAAAATGGTGGTTTTGAAATGGCTGGTCTTGTTGCAAAGTGTCACACCAGGAGCTGCTTTGGGGCTTGTCGTTCTTTCCAGGGGGATTGTGCCAGGATGCTGCTCAAGCTTGGCTGAAGAGCAGAGAGGGGAGATGGGCCCCCTGCCCTTCAAGCATCCTGCTAGGGCTGTGAGTCCCGGGGTTTGACATTCCTGTATCCCTGGCATGGTGGGTTACTTTGGTTTTGCATTGTGAGAAACTAGGGAATCCTGTTCTCTCTCTTTCTCTCTCTCTCTCTTTCTCTCTCTCTCTCTTTCTCTCTCTCTCTCTCTCTTTCTCTCTCTCTCTTTCTCTCTCTCTCTTTCTCTCTCTCTCTTTCTCTCTCTCGTTTGATTTTCCCAACCACTGGGCGCATTAGTGTGTCTGAAGCTATGGGATGGTACCCACCTCTGTCTGGTTTAAGGTAAGTCACAGGAATTCAGGTGTGGGAGAGAAGGAGGAAAGCCTTATCATGTTAGATACAAATAATGATTGCAGACCTCTTCGAGTATCTTCTGCAGCTGTAAAACAAATAAACAAACAAAAACATGAGCAAAAAAACCCACCAAGCTTTACAAGGATCTCTGAGTAAGATCATCTGCAAAATCAAATTATTTTAAGTGGCTTTAGTCACTTTCAGTGTGAATGCCGGAGTGATGTTGCTCTCTGAGAAGCTGTGCTGGAGCCGAGATAAAGTTCAACTTTCGAAGGCTGCTGTTCAAAATACTCTGCTTTATACTTCCTTACCTTTTTCTTTTCTTTTCTTTTTTTTTCTTTTTGGTCATCTGCATGTTTAGGGCTTTTTTCCCTTGGTCTATCAAGGAACAGGCTTAGGAGAAGCAGCTGGAGTCTGCCTGCCTACCAGCTTGCTGCGGAGCCAGGTGAGCTCTCGTGCTTCCACTCCTGCTAAGCATCCTTGGATATGAAAGAATACCAAGGAAAAGCAAGGGTAGAAACTAGAGTGTGCTGCCACGCCTTAGGAGGAGAAGCATCTTTGCAGCACGTCCTCCTAGAGCAGGTCTCGGGTGGTGAGAATGATAACTGACATCAATTCACACAGCAGGTTTATGCCAGCTGCTGTTTCTCCAGCCCCCATCTTAAATAATTTGTTGTATGTTTCCTTCTCCTGGTTATTGAAAATTAATCACTTTTTAATTTTGTTTTGGCATCTTGATTTATGCATAGCTTGTGTATGGGGAAATTTGTACAGGCGTGATTAAAACCCATGTGTTCTAGATCTTGGTCGCTGGTAAAATCTTTGGGAGCTTCTTGCATTCTGTTTTGGGCTCCCAATCATCTTCTGCCCCCATAATAAATTCTTCAAAATGCAGAGCAGGCTTCACAGCTCTTGTTAAACGCATCCCTGTGTTTACCTTGTTGTGACAAATCTGGACGGGTCAGGGTGGATCAACTGAGCTGTGCACTGGAAGCAAACCTGCCGTTTAGCTGCCAGAGGTGGCTGAGATACTGCATGCAAGAAGCATCTGCATGTACTCCAAATGTCCTATTCCTTTACTCTTCCTTGTAGACAAGAATTTTTAATTCTCCTTCACCACCTTAGCTTTCCTCCCTGCTCTGCAGGAGGCTCTTTCAGCACACGTGGCTTGGCAGAGGTGGGAGCATGGTGCAGGGCGGCTGCTGCTGGCGCTGGGAAGCCAGGTGCAGTGGTCTGCATCTCCCCAGAGCCCAGGAACCCCCTCCTCTCTCCCCACCCCGATGCTGAGGACTGTCCTCCTCAGAGCGGTTCAGCCAAGCCACGCTGCCAAGCAGCCTTGCTCCTGCCATCCTCCTCTCTCTCTCTCTCTCTCTCTCTCATACCCTGCATCCTGCTGTTGGGCAGCCGGTGCCACCATGCTGGGGTCTGCACTGCGTGTCATACCAGGTGAGCACCAGCAGCACAGCCCAGCAGTGCCTGGCAGGCTGCTCCCCTCTAATCCCTCCCTATTTCTCCCCTTGACACTAGGGCCTGTAAAACACTGCTGGCTTATGGGAGGGTCCCTGTTTCTTCTGCCTTCCTCACCCTCTGGAAGCGGGGAGAGAAGAAGGGAAGATGCTCCAGGGGAACGTTTGTTGCTGGGTCTTGCCCTGTATGGTGATTTGTTAGCAAAAAGGAAGATGCCTCAAAGGTACCTTGTCATGTGGCTGTCAGATAACGTCTGTGTTGCTTGGTCCACTTAAATGTCTGGTGGGAAGTCAATTAGCAGACTTCAAAATGATCAAGGGATCAGTTCAGAGACGTATCTCTGACAGTTTGCAGCATCCTGGGAAGGCCATCCAAGCTGTGCTGCTCATCCTACAATGAGCCCAGCCCTTCTGGGTCTTGAGAGCCAGCCCCTCCTGAGCACTTGCTTGCCCATGGGGCCCAGCTCGGTATCTCCCAGGGGTCCCATGCCTGTCACAGACCTGTGCCCACGTGGCTCTGTTCCCAGGTGTCTGCATGCAGGGGCTTGACCAGGACTCAGTGGTCACCTGAATGGCTCTCAGTCAGGCTTTCGTGGGCTTCTGCTGTTTCAGAGGGACTATGACACAGCATAGCTTTTCCAGCTGTTCCTCAAACTGAAGCTGGGGAGGAGAGGCAGCACAGGGCAGCACACTACTGGGAATGCAGATGTTTGCTTCCTTGGCTTAAATCAAAACACTCTTGAGGTGACTGGCTGCTGTGGCTCCAGCAACTGACCTGCAGTCTTCATTTCCTGTGAGGCTCTGAATCAAGTCTGGGGTTTATAAACAATAGGAAGAGGGATAAAAAAAGTTCAGTCCAAGGTGCCAGGAGGTACGTTCTTGAACACCACTGCTGAGCCTTGCTGTAAGCCAGTAATGGGCTAACTCTGCTTTGAAATGGGGCTCCTTGGGGATGCAGATGCACCTCTGTCCCTGTGCTGCATTCTATCCGGAGACCTGGGCTTGTCAGCAGCCAAGGAACGGCCTCTGAGCAGCTCAGCTCAGATGCATCACTGGCTGGAAGGAGAGGAGGAAAATACCCTGGCATGTATTGTGACATAAGAAATTTTTTGCTCAAGATGGATTATCACCTGTACAGTCTGTCATCATGGATCAGAGGTTAGATGTAGCCTTTATTTTGGGCTGTATGTGGTTTTGAGCTATGCATAGTACGCTTTATATGGAAGGTTCATGATGTGTACCCAAAACCCAAGCAGTTTGCCTCTCCCACGTGTTTTTAAAAAATAACACTCCTGCAGGTGTTGGGGGTTTGGAGGTTTTACTGGAGTCATCTTAAAATCTCAAGTGGCACCTGCAGGATCAATGTGCAGCCTCAGGACTGAGCCTTAATGCTTTAAACTATGGTATGAATCCAAACAGTTATTGCTAGAATTGTGATGGCCCAAAAAGTGCCTAAGCTGCTCCCTGGCAGTTGGGTCAGACTGGAAAAATGCTTTAAATTGTAGAGTTGCTATAGACCATGTAACTGTGCCCCTGAAACCTCTGCGTAGTGGTGAGGGTGTGAGATTGGGACGTGCATTTATTGTTGTGCAGCTGTTTTGAGAAGACTAACATTGATCATTTGTTCACTTCGCCTACTCTCCTGCCTTACGACCTGCTGGGCCACATACTGCTAATACCTGTAGCAATAAAGCCTAACGGACAGTTGAAGAAAATAAAGCCTAGTCCTGTGATCACCCTGCTCTCTTAATTTCCTAGGTAATGAGCTGGCCATGGAAGAGCAATTTAAGCTGGGAAAGTCTTGTGACTTCCCTTAGGTAGACAATTTTCCCGCTGCATGCTTTTCTTGCCAAATTATTTCTCCCTGGGTCTCATTGAGAGTAGTTGGTAGGAAGCTGTTGGAGGTCCCTGTGGTTTACACTGGGCTCTCAGTGGCTGCCTGCTCTGCTGCCTACAAAGAGCCAGGGTCTCTCAAGGCTCCTTCAAATGCAAGCATGGGAGCACAGCTGGCAAGAAATTTGAGGTTAAGGTTTTGAGCTGGGATGACACACACCTAAAGCTCCTGAGGGATGAATGGTGGGAGCAGGAGGGTTCAAACTGCTATTGATGCTGCAAGAAAAAGGGAAAGCCTGTCAGGTCCTCATCCTCTTTGTCCTTGTTTAAACCTCTGCACCTGCTTCTCCCTTTGAGACCCAAGTGCCTGTGGTGACGCAACAGAAAGCTACGCGTAGTCGAAGTGTCCTTGCTTTTAAAAGTGCAATTAGATCTTTTAACAAGACATCCATTATTCACCATGCGTGCTCATGGAAGGTGGTGTATCCATACTCTTCAGGCAAGGGATAAATAATTCATCTATTTAATGAAATGTGTGTCAACGGTAAGCTGTGGCAGGTATTATGAAATGGTAAGTAAAACCATAGCATCCATTATGAATAAGCAAAGGGAAACTCAAGAAGTATTTGCCAGTTGCTAGAAAATGGTCTCTGTACAGCTCAGTGTGAGAAATGATGGTTCAGCAAGTCAGGGAGGAGACTGCTCTGCTGCCTGGTTTCAGCAAACCTCTGCCTGCTTCTCTCACCATTTCTGTGATGCTCTTTCCTTCTAATGCATTTCAAATACTCTGTATTAGAAGAGCCGCTGGTTATGTTTGCTAAATCTTCCTTGTATATGGAAGTGGAATCATTTTGCATTGGCTAGGAAGAGATCAGTTCATGCTGGACAATAAAAAAAATAATAGCCCAGTACGGGATATGCTTTAGCAAGTGCATGTTCCTGTTCTTTGCTTCTTTGCTTTGTGGATTAACTGATAGAGCAATGATCAGATTTGGCATGCTGACAACATAGGTGGCATTGGAGAAGCCACCCATTGGTTTGGGTGGGACCACTTGCTCTCGTGGGTGGATGTGGCAGATCTTGGAGGATATCCCCAGCAGGGCCACCTTGGAGGGTGGCAGGCAAAGCAAATCCTCATTAGCAGAGAGGAACCCTGCCAGGCCAAGGGAGGAGGGAGGTGGGTGATGCCTGATACAGGCAACCTGAGGCTGCTGCAGTAGGCAAGGGGACCCGCCTATTCCCATGCTACCAGTGGGTTGTGGCAGGCATCACCTGCCTCCGACCTGTGACCTGTGTCAGCTCATCAGTAAAATTTTTCTTATGGTGGGGGAAGCCCTTTATTTATTTATTTTAAAATGAAAATATCATTTTGACTGGGGGGAAACCACTTTTCTCTTTAAATGACTCTAGATTAGAAGCGTAGATTAAAAATGAAACAACCTCAGTTTACTCAAAAGAAAACAAAGAGGTTTTTTTCTAAATTTCCAGTATTTTGTTTCTTCTTTGTAATAAAGTGCAGGAAAACAATTTTGAGGAGCTACTTAATGTGAGGGTGTGTGTACCAAGCAGCAGAGCTGCAGGTCCCTCCGCTCGTGAGCATCTCGGAGCCAGAGAGGTGGGTAGAAAAGGAAGATATGGAGATCTCTCACAGTAAGGTTTTTAGTGTTGTGTGAGTGGAAGATCTGCTTTTCGGGGAATTAGCACAAATGACAGAAAGAGAGAGGTGGATAGAAGGCAATTTCATTAGTAAGTAAATCATCCAATCTCTCCTTCCCCTAGAGAGTGACTGATATGCACTGGGGCATCGAGCCCTAAGGCAGAATGCTTGCAGGGAGCACCATTACCAAAACCCTTCTTCTCTCTTGCCCTGCAAGACCTGCTCAGACTAATAATTGCCATGCAGATGTCCTTGACATCACTTGCAGATGCGTTCAGTGTTTTCTTGCCTCCTTTAAACGATGCCAGCAGTGGTGGGGGGACATGACCCCTCACTGCTGTTGAAGAGCCATGAAGTGGTTGGGTTTCCTGCTGCTGCTTCTCCTGCATCAACACCTAGAGTGGGTTTGGGACCAACTCATCTCATTTTCTTCCTTTGCAGTCAGCAGCTGATGAGAAACCCTGTTCCCACTTAGAGGTTTTTCCTGTGTGAAGGGAAGGGGGCTGGGAGATATCCTCTCAAAAATGTTAATACCGGCTTGCTGGTGCAGAGATTTCTCAGGTCTACAAAGCCCTTGCAGGTTCAGGAGTTCACTGGCGAACCTGGTAGTCGGCAAGATGTCCCTTCAGTGTCACGTGAAACAGCTCCCCAGGCTGGGTGCCAAAGGAAGTGCCGACCTGGAGATGGAGGGAGAAGACCTGCCCCCACGGGCCCCCAGCCCTCCTGCTCCCGGGGTGTGACAGCACAGGGCCGGGCAGCAGAGAGCTGGGGAGCAACGGTGGCACCTATGCGTGAGGACCACCATGGTGCAGAAAACATCCTCCTGTGGAAACGCAGATGAAAAGATGAAAGCAGGGAGCTCATTCCTTGGAGATAGGGCGAGGCAGGGAGAGATTTGCTTCCTCTCCACTAAAAGGCTTTTTGTGGCAAAATAGCCTGCAGGTCCTGGCAGAAGCTTTTTTTTTTTTTTTTTTCTTTGAAGAAATAGGAGAAGTGTGCAAGCCTTGCTCCTTTCAGTTGACCGGCTTCCCTCTCCTCACCTTCCTCCTTCCACAGCTGCCAGTGGCAAAGGTGATGCTGGTGGCCAGAGTGAAGGGAGCCCAGGAAAAGCCAGTTCTCCCTTCTCTGTCCCCGCTCCTCCCTCCCCCCCCAATACCTGTCACCACTTACACCGTGAGGGTGAAGACTGCACCTTGTCTCCCTGCCCAACGTAAAGGCAAGTGCTCTGTTGAGAAGGACACCTTTTCCCCAGTGCTGAGCTCGCTCAGTTCCTGCCTTGCCCTTCCCCAAGGTAGCCAGGCGGGAAAGGAGGATGCCGCGCGGCAGGGAGGATGCTGCAGCGGCTCTCAGGCTCATCTCCGCTCCATCAGGCTGATGCGCTGTGACAGTTATGCTGAATTGCTGACCCGAGGGGCTGCACGGGGCTATTTGTGGAGAGACAAAGCTGGGGGACATCAGGCGGGAGGCCAGCCTGAGATGTCTACAGCCAAGAGCGGGTCATCCTTGAGGTTCCTTGGGTGGCTTGGATAGAAAACGTGCTGTTTCGTGAAGGTCATGGAGAAAACCTCCACGGGGATTCTGGTTTATATGAGAGCAGCCCCTCAGCCTCAGTGGGTCGATCCTGTTTGCAGGAGCCGGCTGGGTTTGTCTAATTTTAGGCAGCAGTTGTGACTAATTTTTCCTGTTGCGAGGAAATATCAAACCAGACCTCTGAGTAGAGGACAGTACCCTTTAGCTGCACTTCTATCATGCAGGTTTATTTTTATCTTGCACCTCCAGTGCAGCAATCTGGGAGCTAACAGAGGAGGACTGAAGACCTTTAATAATTCATAGCTCCTATGTTTTGCTCCCAGGGATCAGAAAAGCGAGCTGCTGGAAGGGCCCTGCCAGAAACCTGCTCCATCCACAGCACAGGACCCTGCCTGGGCAATGTGGCTGCCATGCTTGCATGCTGATCTGCCCGATGGCTTGCCTGTGCCCAGGACTTTGTGCAGCCTTGTCAGGTTCTGACCTAAGCAGGCGACCCCGGGCGGTCCCTGGGCAGCAGCGCTCACAGCAGGATGGTGTTCATGGTGGGGGAGCTGTTGGGATGTGGCAGCATGTGCATGTCTGCCCAGACTGACCCACTGTTATACAAACGTGTGGCGTAAATTTAATCCTGGGCTGTCAGCCCCTTGGTGTTCAAATAGCTCCTGAAATAATCTGTGCAGTCTGAGCCTGAGGGGAATTTCCCAGACCTCCCAGAAACAGGGGGTTTTCTGCCATATCAGGTGTTGGGTTTTTTTCATTAAAACCAATATTAGAACTGGAACAAGCTTTGCCTTTGGTTATGGAGCAGAGTTATCTCTGGGATGGTCCTGTGTCTGGTGGAAGTGCATTTTGTTCCCAAAGCTTCACATGCATACCAGTGAGGCTCTGCAGACCACAACGTCCTTCCTTGACCCGGTGCTTGGCAAGCGCCCACGGAGGATGCGGAGGCGCACGGGATGTAAGGTGATGTTTGGGATGCAAGGTGAGCCCTGGCAGTGGAAGGTCTGCAGGGGACAGCATGCATTTGCTACGTGCTCGCTTATCCCAGCAGAGAGATGCTGACAGATGAGGGGACTCCACTTTGGAGACTGAACCAGTCCCTCTGCTCGTGGCTACCCTGCGAACATGGGTACCGCTGGGTTCAGCTTCAGACCTTGTCGTCCTGGAAGGCTTGAAGATGCGCCTGGAGCATCCACCTTTCGCAACAGCTGGGAAGCTGCTCACCCATGAGCTTGTGCACACAGGCACTAAGGTCCTTTAGGATCTGCTCCACACAGATGGAGGAGCTGAGTTTCAGCAGCTGCTTTGGCAAAGCACAAGGCGAGCCAAATGTTACAGGGCCTGGTTTTGTTTAGGCACTGGTGGCTGGTGCCTTCTGACTTGCTGCTCTGTTTCGGCTTATGGCTTTGCTCCCGCTGACAGCTATATGGGGTGTTAAATTACTTCCAGGGTCCACTTCAAGCTCCCATCACATCTAAGCATGGCAGCTTCTTGGCACATGTAGCACAGGAGCCAGGAAAAGCAATTTCAAAAGAGGTTTTGCTCTCTCTGAGCAGGAGCAAGGGCAAACTGCAGTGGTAGCTGCTGCTGGTGCCTCACACCTTTCCTCCCAAGTACTGGTAGGGGCAGCTGGTATATCAGCAGCCAAATGCCACCTTCTGTCCTTGCAGTGCTTGCGGGAAGCTTCATGCCTTTGTTACATTCTCCCCTATCTCCTGGACAGGCCTGCCATACACAGGCCTGTTGTCATCTTACTCTTTAAATATTATCTACCCTAAAATATCCCTGGGTTGTTCTCTTGGGGAGCACAGTACAAAATGTACAGGCAAATCTTCTAGTTAAACTGAGTGATGGATTTCCTTATATTTATTGTTCACTGATCGCTGTTAGGTTGCCTGCGATCTTGGGTGTCTACATTTGTATCCATGTGTATGCTTTTCTCCCACTGTGAGCTGTGGCTTGCCTTAATTAGATTGAATAAAACCCGCTTATGTTGCTGAACTGTAACGAGACGCTGTCAACTGGACTATCTGGATCGCACTCTTCAAAATGGCATGTTCCTTATCCTGGAAGAGCGTGGGGTTTGCTGCAATGCCTTTTGCATAGGGCAGACTTCTGCTGCTGTTGGTCAGCAGTCCTTCACAGAGCGAGAGCGTGCGTGATCTGATCTATTCAGCATTGCAAAGAAATGCTGGGTGCAGTGGCTCCCCCAGCAAGAACAGAGCTGCTGCCATGCCCCAAGAGCCGGCGGGGTGTGCCTGGTGTGGCACCAAGGGCTGGCTCTTGCTGTCTGCAAGGAGTGGTGTGAGGCATTGACCCTGTGCCCACATAGGGACTGAGGACCTGCATGGTCGCTATTACTAAATGATAAGAGAGAATTCCAGCTGGTGAGCTCACTAAACATGTCCTTTTGTGCTACTGGCTGCAGGTGCTTGCTGATAAATGCAGGGCCTTGTAGTTATTCTGCTGATGCCTGTCTGCTCCCTGGCTTTAACTGCTCTTGTAGACTGTTAAAGGCNGGGGAAGTAGTTGACAGTATTGGGTGGGTGTAAAATGTCCTGTTAAAATCAACTCTTTTGAGGGGTGAAGCAAAGGGCTGGCAGTACATTACAGTCTCCCTTGGCAGTGCATTGTCCAGCCTTGCAGCCAGGTCCACATTTTGGACGTTTGTGGTGGTGACTTGTGTGTGTTACTGCAGCACTGAAATCCCTTCGCTTTGCTTTGTGCAGTTGCTCTAAAGAATCATGGTGCCAAAGAGACACAGGGGGATGGAGACTGCAGGAATCGACCAGCTCCAGGCTCGGCAGCGGTACTGGAGGGCGAGCTGCTCCTACAGGTCAGTGTTCCTCGCTGGCCATCTCCCCCTGGCAGATACCCTCTACAAGATTTTCCTCTTGTCCCCTTTCCAGCTCCTTTGAATTTGACTGGAAGAGCAGGCTGTTGTATTATTGATTGCAGGCTGTTTTGGTGAAGCAGTGATTTTGTGTGGTGTAGCTCATAGTGCTTCTGACTGAGCAGAGGTTTAAGACTTCTTCAGGTCTCTGGGACAGAAATTGTATTGCTTTGTCTCTCCTTTTCTCATCCTTCCTGGAGAAAATTGCCACCTATATATCATTTGAGTGTCACAAACCCCTCCATCTCAGTGGAAGCAGTGCTAAACTTCTGACCCTGAAGTTGCAGCTCTTCTGCTTCTCTGCCTTTGTGTGTAAAATGGGCCATATGTGTGACACAGGAGCCAAGCAGGGAAAGATGCTTTGAGTATGGTTTTCAACATGGGCACACTGGTCCCAGCTTGGGAATGTTGTCCAAACACTGGTGGAAACAGAGAAGAAAATGTCATGACAGTCTTCCCTGGTTTTCAGCCAGTGATGTATGACACCAAGTACATAGATAGGTCCTGATGGCCCATATGCTCAGCCCATATACACCGGGTACGTGGATGTATCCTGGGAGCTCTGCAAGAAGCATGTACTTGGTTCCTTAGGCAGCGTTGGAGGCAATGATAGTGATGCTGCAGCATGGCTGGGCTGAGCCTGCTGCTTCCATGGTTTATTCAGCGATGCCAGGAGATGACCTCCTGTCTCCAATCTGCACATGGTGGATAGGTAGAAGGCTCTGGCAGCACAAGGTCCTGCAAGGACACAGGTCTTCCCTTCTTTCCCCATCTGGCACCAGAGCACGGGCTGCAGCACTGTCCCTGCCTGGCTGTTGTCCAGAGTGGGGTGAGTGTGCTGGTCAGCCCCAGCGCCTTTCCAAATGCTGGCTCAGCTCTTAGCGGTAAGTATAATTAGTGTCCCGCTTGAGAGCTGGGGAGCCAGGATGTCAGTGTACAATGAGAGAAATGCTAAAGCCAAGGTGGTTAATAACCAAGGATTTTCTGCTATGGATACAACAAAACTGTGCTCAGCAGGGCTTTCAGGGATTGATGTCCTGCTCATCAGTTTGATGCCATCCTTGTAGAGGTAGCAAGCTGGGTGTTAAAAGCTGTGGGTTTACGTTTGGCTCTTCCAGGGGCCCATCTATATGATCCTGGACACAGCAGGGGCTCAGAACCTGCCTCTGTGCCATGAGGAAATGCTCCTACATGTTTAAAAAAAACCTACTTCCACTTGGTCTGTCACCTTTGATGTCCAAACTTCCTTTGTCTTGTTTCTTGGTTCACCCTGATTGTTCCCTTCCCCTCTTCTAATTTTCTAGCCTTACTTTTTTGGCTTGTCTGTTTCCACCAAGACTTTCTCTTAAACTGGGGTTAAGCATGAAAGCCCCTCTAAAGGGGCCATGCCTTAGGAAGTCTGAGAACTGGGTGGACCGCCTCTGCCCAGGCGCACAGTGATGCAGGTACACTGGCTGCAGGATATTAAATCAGCCTGCTGGTCGGTGCAGCTGGGGAGGGAGAGAGTGCTATAAGATGTTTCTTGCTGCTGCCATGGCAAAGCAATGCCTCTGAAGCTGCTCAAAGGGTTACAGTGCATTTGGCAGCACTAATTAACCTCTGCGGCAGATTCCCACACACTGAGATCAACCCCAGTAAATAGGGAGAGCATTTGTGCCCAGAATAAAAGGAAGGAGAGGGGGGAGAAACACCGACCTGGAGAATGAAACAGGAGTTGGCAGCAACAATAGCTGAACTTGGCTGAGACTACACGCTAGACCCTAATTAATCCTGATGTCTATATGTTATGAAGTGGGGGAGGCAGGCCAGGGCTGGCTACTGGGGCTTCCCTGTCTGCAGCCAGGTTAGTGGTACAGGATGGTTTTGGCCTTGGACAGCCATAGGGCTCCTAGGTCCATGCTGCAGGAGGACCCCTGCCTTCTAGAGGGTTCCTGCTTCAAACTGGCAGGAGAGTCCCCATGGGGGCTTGTTGCCCTGAGGGAGGGGTGCATGGATGGTGCTGTCATGGCTCTGAAAGCTGTTCAGCTTCTGGAGAGCTAAACCGGTTATTTTCTTGGGTTTTCACGGCCTTTGCTCTTCGGCAGCACCGTGGGCTTGAAGGTGTTTACTGGAAGTCTACAGGGATCTTTTCGGATCTGGGAATTTGCACACTGATGCCTACCACTCGAGGTCAGGGGGAGACTCTCGCGAGCCTGCTCTCAGCCCTGGCAAGGTGATGACATGGTCTTCAAAGCACAGGACTCTGCACCACCGGAGCTTGCCCCCTGTGGTTGGCAAAGGCTGGCACAGAGCCTGCATGCCTGCAGCACTTAGGAGTGCATTGGGGTGCTCCCCTGGAGCCTGCTTGCTAATACCAGCGCCTGTGTTAGCAATGCTTTCACATGCATCGGCTCCTGCCTGGTGCCAGAGAGCAGGGATGAAAAGCCAGGACTCCTGGAACAGCAGCTGCACTCACAAACTGGTAAGGAAGCTCCTCTGCATCTTCTGGTCTTCATGGATCTCTAGGTGCAAAGGAAACTGTCAGCCAGCACCCTGGTCCTTTCTCCCATGTCCTGTCCTACCAGCCCTGATGCTACTGGCTCAGAGAAAACACCAACCACCTCCTAAATTTATTAAGCTGTTAGCAATAAGCCCCTCTGAGGAAGACGGAGATTCCAACCAACTCAGCCCATTCCTGCCTGGCAAAACAATGCTCCCTTGGATGTTGACTTTGCAGTCCTGGAGCTTGAGGAGAGGATGGAAGGGCCAGTGAACTGTAAAATACGTAAGTTGTGTAGCATTCAAAATACATTGGAAACTTCAGATGGATGGCTGCATTTGCTATTTTCTGTGAGGAGTACTTAGTACTTCGAACTTACGTGGGGTGTATTTTATGAAAACAGACCACAGCGTTCAGCCTGTTTGGGTAGAGAGTGTGCACAAATGAGCATGTGCTCCAGGATGGAGTGTTTGCGTTGTGTAAATCCGTACACCATGGAGAGAGAGAGAGAGAGCTCCAGAGGAAGGGGAGTGTGGCTGTGAGTGTCTTGTGGCTAACAAGGCTGCAGACACCCCTTTAACCTGCAAACACTGATGCTTGGTCCTTTTGCTGCCATGTGGTGATTTGCTGTGCAGGTTGGATGAGTGTCTTGCAGCAAGTTGTCGTTGCGTGTGTGAATCGGTTTTTTGCCAAAAGGAAAAGGTACTCTGAGGTCAGCCAGTAATTCAGCAGTTTTTCCACCAAAACCAGGGACTGGACTCAGACCGTGCTCCCTCCTGCTTTGGGAGAAAATGTCTTTTCAGAAATCAGACTTTTTTGTTACAGTTTCAAAAACCAAACTATTATTCTTTAGCTTTCACCTTTTCCATTTTCACTGGTTAAGACTCAGCATTGGCTTGACCACCTTGACCTCAGGGCAAGCAATGGTGAGATGATGGAGTGGGCAGTGGACACAACACCTCTAGGCTGGTCTCTTGTTCCTTGCCCATGGGCAGCCCTCATGGCACACCACAGTCCTTCTCCAGGCCTCTCCTCTGGCACCTGGGGAGGGCAGGTGGGATGCGAATGAGGCTGGGAACTGGCCAGGCTTCTCCCAAACCTGCAGGAGTATCCCCAATACACATGGGCAAAGCAGCAGCAGGGAATGCCCAGCCAATGCTGGCAGCATACAGTGTTCTGCAGTGAGTTTTCTCCCCACTGAATGTCCCCCAACTTTTCCGGCCCCACTTTATGCCAGGTCATGCACAGCTTCCAGGACCCTCCCCGGCTGCAGAGAGTATGGGAACTACATGAGTGTGATGTACCTTAAAAAGTAGAATGTATGTTAGAAGGTAGAATTTCTTACTAAGCAGAAGCAAAAAGCTGTAAAGAGGTTGCAAGGCCTTGTGAAACAGCACACTGTATAAACAATACATGCCTTGCTAATGAAAGTATCCTTGAAGAAAGAACAGAAGACTGATAATAAGGGAACATCCTTATGCAGAAAGTGCCAAAACTGTCTGAAAATCAGATAGGTGCTGGAAGAGGCACAAAGTCAACAAAGATTTGCAGTAACTGGGGGAAAGTTAAAGGCGGCCCTGGGAGATCGCGACCACCAACTCAATTAGAGATGGAACAGAACTACTCCCCCCGCCCCGTACTGGACACTGTAACTTTAAATGTAAGTGAGAGACTGTTCTAACCAATAGAAACTGTTAAGATAAGGTACTATCCAATAATTATAATTAAGGTTGTGTATTTCTGTGTTTCGAACCGTATAAATATTCCAAAGAGTTTGTAGGCCAATGTGCTAGCCTTGTGGATTACCACCTAGCACCCATCCCTGCAGAAATTATTTAAATAAATACCTCTGCTCTGTGTGTATATTGGAGTCTTACACACCAGGTAGACAACCCCACTTTGAGGCAACCAATGAAGCCACCTAGATAGGCACAGGTCAACATTAAATACAGCCAACATGAAATGCTGTGAGTTGTCAGACAGGCTTTTTTCCACCAGAATACCAGAATGGACTGCTTCCTGATGGTGTCTGGTTTTGTCCTGCAAGCCATTCTGAGATTTTTATTTGCTCTTTGCATAGGATGAGTATAAACGTCCAAATCTAAGTCTGAGCGACTGCTCTTGGGATGGAAGGAAAGTTTTCCATCAGTTTGGATTAGGGTACGCTTGGGCAGCAGTATGGAAGAGCTATCTTACCTCACAGAAATGCAGCATAAGGTACCATCTGTTTTCTTGGTAAGCACAGGCTGCCAGCATTGATCCCCATTTTTCTCCATCCAGACTTCAGTGGAGTTTGCACAAGCGAGGCAGAGTGGAGCGTAATCTGAGAATGAGCTGCAGGCCTTGACCTCTGCTAGGTAGAGCAGACTCATCTGGTCTGAGAAAACCGGTATTTTGGCTGCGTGTGTTCTGACAGTGTGGCAAGGTATGTGCATAAAGGCAATTGCCAGAATGGAGGTCTCTGGTGCTGTTCCCATCCTGCAGGAAGGGTATGAAACAAAGAGTCTGCTTGAACGGTGCATTGGTGGATTTGGTGAGAGCCAAGGCCATACCCTTGCAACAGCGAGATGCCATTGGGAAGAGCTTCCTTTCCTTCCAGGTTTCCCCATGCTTTGTCTCCTACACCTTTCTCTGGGTGGGGCAGCAGCTCAGCTGCCTGCTAGCTGGGGCCAGCCAGGACTTAGGTGACCAGTGTCCAAGCACAATGAAACTCACCATCCAGCCAAAAAAGGTAATACGAGTGTGGCATGTACCTGCCAATCTCCTCTCTCCCCTAGGCACTCAACGGCTTCGTGCTGGTGGTGACAGCAGAAGGACTGATATTTTACTCCTCGCACACAATTCAGGACTATCTGGGATTTCATCAGGTTGGTGGGACACCTCTTACTCTCTGTGGTGGGTTTGTAGAGTGGATTTTTCCTTGATGGTGGTGAATAGTCACAAGTTCCCTGCGAGGAGAAAGCTCTGCAAGTGACGACAGAGTCTCAGGGGACTGCCTAGGGCTTTTCCTTGGTCTTGTAAATTTGGACCCCATGTTGCCAGACATGGTCGTGGAGCGGTGTCAAAGCAACTTTGCTAGCACACAGATGCTTTCCATCTGTAGTCATGATGACAGGCTATGAGGTTCATGGCCTCATTATGTAATGCCATGGTGAGACATCTCCTGTTCTCTGTCCAGTGTGCCTTTGGGCACCCAGTCCTCTGGCAAATCCTCCAAGACTCTAATGCTTTGTGGTAATCTGAGCGCCCAGGTAAGCTGGAAGGCACTAGGTCAGGTTTACAGGGAAGTGGGACTTAACCTAGTTCTTTAGTTACTGTGATTTGGTGTGGTTCCCACACAGCTGGCTTTCCCCAACATTTGGGGTAGATGAGGACTGTCATCCTGGGCAGAGGGAGCAAGTCCCAGAGCATGTGCCTTGTTCTCTCAGTAACAGTGTAGGGCTGGAATGGCTTTGCTGCACTTTTGTTCCAAAACCCATGTTTTCATTTCCTCCTATAAGTCAACACTGGGATTTTGAAGGACACCACGTTATGGGGATGAGCTTGTCAGAGGGGAGCTGTATTGCTGATGCTAGTGGCTCTTTAGGATGGGTGGGGAGAGGAGGGAGGTCTGGCCAAATATGGCCCAGGAGTCCTTAGAGCCAGATGTGCTGTCTGTTCCCACCAGCATCAGCTCTGATGGAAGGTGTCAGACCTCATTCAGCCAGGGACCTAGTTGAGCACCACAGAAACTGGGTGAGATATGGCCAGCTGGTGCTGTGACAGGCTGTTTCCAGGTGGGACGTGAAAACTGCTGCCTTGGCAGCAGGCCACAGAGCTCACATGTTGCTTTTTTCCTCTAGACAGATGTCATACACCAGAGCATCTTTGAGCTGATCCACACTGAGGACCAGCAGGAATTCAGGCGCAACCTCCACTGGGCCCTGAATCCACCCCACGCTCCCAAGGGTGAGCCTTCTGCAGAAGGTAAATGCAGGCTGGGAGCCAGGTATCCTGGTTGGCATGAGATGTGTAGCTCCTCACGTACGCCAGGGAGCCCAGCTCCCTGCCATCGCTTAGATGGGGCTCGTGTCTTGTGGCTCAAGTTATAGCTTCATCCAAACATTGCAGCTTTCCCTGAGTTTCTATTGCTGTGCTCTGAAAACTGCCGCAGCCCCTGATCCTGGGGACCTCCAGCCCTCTCTAGACATCCTTGCTTGCTTCTCTCCCAGTCCCTCTCTCCTACAGGGGGAAAGAGTCTTGGCTCTTCTGTTATTGCCTACAAGCCGGATCAACTGCCCCCAGAAAACTCCTCCTTTCTGGAAAGGAGCTTTGTGTGCCGCTTTCGCTGCCTCCTGGATAATTCCTCTGGCTTCCTGGTGAGTACAGACCCACACTGCAACCTCCACAGCAGGAGGGGTGCAGGCTCACCCCAAGGGGTCTATGCCACTGCCGGAGCATAAAAGTTAGCCTTGAAAGATGCAGCGCTCCTTTCTGCCATGCACAGCACCTGCCTGTCTCAACAAGGAGGTATTTCTGCTGTTGTCATGCTTTAACCCCAGCCATCAACTAGGACCGTGCATCCGCTCGCTCACTTCTCCCCCCTGCCACCAGTGTGATGGGAAAGAGAATTGGGAAAAATAAGGAAAACTTGTGGATTGAGATAAAGACAGTTTAATAAGTAAAGCAAAAGCCACGCATGCGAGCAAAGCAAAACAAGAAATTAATTGACTACTTCCCATCGGCAGGCAGGTGTTCAGCCACCTCCCGGAAAGCACGGGTCCATTATATGTAATGGTTACTTGGGAAGACAAGCACCATAACTCTGAAAGTCCCCCTCCCCTTCCTTCTTCTTCCCCTAGCTTTATATGCTGAGCATGATGTCACATGGCATGGAATATCCCTTTGGTCAGCCGCAGTCAGCTGTTCTGGCTGTGTCCCCTCCCAGCCTACTTGCTGGTGGGGTGGTGTAAGGAGCAGAAAAGGTTTTGACTGGTTAGCAACAACTGAAAACATTCGTATGTTATCAACGTTATTCTCATCCTAAATCCAAAACTTAGCACTTTACCAGCTGTTGGTGAGAAAGATAACTCTATCCCAGCCAAAACCATGACGGCTGTTTTTCATAGGCTTGGTCTGTATGTGCAACCTCTCCATGTGGGTTTTGTTCTTCTCTTTTCAGAGATGCTGAATCTTGAACAAAAAGTGCTTTTGCCAGGTTTTTGCATTAAAGGCATTTCTTAAGACCAAGTAGGTGGTGTTCATCCCTTCTCCTCTCTGCTGCAATTTAAAGGGGTTCTTACCTTCAAAACCACAGGTGTAACAATGCTGTTTATCTCTCTCATCCTGCCTCAGTTTGCAAACTCAGTATGAAGAAAAGTCCTGGTTGTCTGTTGTTGAGAAGTAACACTGTCATCTCTGATGGGGCTGTGATATAGCTCAGTTAAAATGCAAAGCAGCCGGTGCATTGTGCGATGCCCTGATGCAACTGCAGCACGTGCTCGGTCCTACAGCTGCCGTGTGTCCAAGCCCCAGGCCAGCAGCGAGTGGCTGCAAGGGGGAGAAAGCAGTGGGCTGCTGCTGCAGGGTGGTCAGCATTGCATCACTTTGATCCTGCATCTTATTGTAGTAGGTTACACTGGAATGACAAGGGACAAATTGCAAGGGATGATTTGCATCAACTCTGCAGTGAGATGGCTTGCTTTCCATGCAGCTCTCCTCCCTCTCTTCTCTCTGTGTCCAGTTTTCTGTGTGACACTGAGCTTTTCTTCTCTTCCCAGGCTCTAAACCTCCAAGGCAGGCTGAAATTCCTTCATGGGCAGAACAAAAGGTCTGAAGACGGGTCTGCACTGCCACCCCAGCTCGCTCTCTTTGCTATCTCCACCCCCTTGCAGCCCCCATCCATCCTGCAGATCCGAACCAAGAACATGATCTTCAGGACCAAGCACAAGCTGGATTTCACCCCCCTAGCATGCGACGCCAAGTGAGCAGCAGAGTTGATTTGAGGGGTGATGCTGCAGGCTTCCAGTGGCAGGTACCCTGCCTGGGTGATGTCTCACCCTGGCTCTGTCTCTGAGCTAGGTATGTTCTCCGTCTCCCACAGAGGGAAGATCATTTTGGGCTATACCGAGGCGGAACTGCGGGTGTGCGGCACTGGCTACCAGTTCATCCATGCTGCTGACATGCTGTACTGTGCTGAGAACCACGTCAGGAGTAAGAGTCTCTTCCCTGGTCCCTCATGCCTACCTCTGAGGCTGATGTCTAGGCTATGGGCAGCTCCATTGGCTGTTGTTTCAAGCCTGGCAGCTCTTTCCCTATAAGATGCTTTTCCTTATGCCTCGCTGTGATGCTCTTGTCACTGCAGGGAGCTTGGGGTGGTGTGTAGTGAGGGGTATTTAGCTGGGATGGTGTCCCCTGCATGCGCCAGCCATGCTACTGCTGTGATGTCACCTGCTTATCCTGGCTGGAAACATTGCTGGAGGCAGCCAGCCTCTGGTGATGTGCTGACAGCCCTCAACACACGTGCTTCCTCCTGACAGTGATGAAGACAGGTGAGAGTGGCCTGACAGTCTTCCGCCTGCTGACGAAGGAGAACCGCTGGAAGTGGGTGCAGGCCAACGCACGCCTTGTCTACAAGAATGGCAAGCCAGAGTACATCATTGTCACTCAGAGACCCCTCCTGTAAGTGCCATCTGTGTCAGCCCAGGCTGGGGTGGAGACAGACTGGCTTTTTGGCTTTTTCCATTAGTGTGGGCTCTGGGACACCCCAAGCAGGCAGAATGTTTGATTCGTCATTGCTTCTTGTGCATTTTAAAGGAGCAGCCATAGGATACTGTGCTGTGATTCTGTCCAGCCCCATCCTTCTCTGCAAGGCCACCCTGCAAGTAAGGGAGAATGCTGAGCGGTGCTCTGCAGCTCACGTCCCTGCCCCGATGTCCTGGGCACTGGTTCAGGTTCACCCTGGGGAGACTGGTGGCTGCTCTCTAGCAGCTATAGGGACATGTGGGTACAGGAACAGCAGGGACCTCAAATGTGGCTGCCAGATGGCAGCAGTCCAGACATCCCCATCCTAAGGGGTAGCTGTGGCACAAATGAGCAGGGCAAAGGTGTGACTTCTGTCTGGCAGAGCTCTGTTACCCTTTGCATTTTAAGTATCCTCTTGGTTAAGCTATAGATGTGTGTTTTTATGTGTGTGTATGTAAAAATATGTATGTGTGTGTATTTCTATGTAAATGTACATGTGTGTGGTTCTGCTCAGTAGATGCATGCTGGTAGTAGCAAATGGGCTTGCAGGAATCACAATTATCCACTGCAGAAGCACTTTGCGGGCTGTGTTTGTGCACATGCAAGCCACAGTCTCTTCTTCCTGCCCTGCAGAGATGAAGAAGGAGGAGAGCACCTTCAGAAACGGTCCATGCATCTTCCCTTTACTTTTGCTACAGGAGAGGCGCTCTTATACAAAAGTGCTTACCCTCTCCCGGGCTTCTCTGACCCTTTCCAGAGCAAAGGGAAAGCCAGCAAGTCCAAGAAGACTTTCCACAGACATGGAGGGTGTTCTCAGAAGGATGGTGTTGACCCTAGTTCTCTGCTGGGTGCTGTGACGCGACAGGACAAGGCAGTGTATGTCTCCTATCCAGCTCCTGCACCTAACTGCTCCTTCAGCAGCAGTTTCATGGACAATCTCAAGGACGTGTCCTTGCTAGATGCAGGAGGAGATGCCTGGAATATGGGTGCTGCTCCAGTTTCCTCAAGTGGCGACAGCCTCAAAGAGGAGCTGGTGGATTTGCAGCAGGAGGACCCTCTTTTGGCCACCCTGGACTCGCTCTCAATTAAGAGTGACAAGAGCTGTTCCAACAACGAGCTCTTCAGTGCACTGGAGGGCTTCGGGTTGAATGCTGAAGACCTGGAGCTCCTGATGCTGGATGAGAAAATGGTGATGGTCAATATGGACCCTGACCATACCCTATCCCTGAACGACTGCCTCACCAGCAATGATATTCTCTCATATATCCACGCTACTCTGGTGAACAAGCATGAGGGAGGACAACAGGTCTGTCTTCCGCCGGGGACATCCCTGAGCCCATGTGGAGGCAGTGCTGTGTACCAGGCCCATGTGAGAGATGAGAACTCACAGTACCTGCCCCAGCAGGTGGTGCAGCTCGGCATTGCCCCAGGCCAGCCCTCTGCTCCTCTGTGGGAACAGCCTCTCCATGCTGCACCAGGGCAGCCACCCCCACTGCTGTCGGAGCTGGCAAAGGAGGAGGACGAGCGATCTGATGGCTTGCAGTGGAGGCCAGGTGGGGAGGAGGGTCTGCTCCACTTTCTCCAGCCAGCACGGGGCACCCTGTGGGACAAGGTTCCCAGACCATCCCCAGGAGCCACCTGCCTGCAGGAATCACCCAGGGATCAGCAGCTGGAGGCTGACTTCCTGGCAATGCATCCCACCCAAGGGAATGCTCACCAGTCCTTCTCCCTGTCCAGCCAGTGTGGTGTGGGACCACCTGGCCAGCCAAAACACCTTCACTTGCCGTTGAATAGATTGTGTGGCCACAGCCCTGACTCCACTCCACACCTCCTTCCTAGCAGCAGCCCCAGCTCATCGCAGGACTATGTTTCCCTGCTCTTTGGGTCTCCAGCTCAGTCTGATTTTTATGGCACCAGCCAAGACTTGATCTCCCAGCACCAGGACTGCTTGGGTCCAGCACCCAGCATGCCAACAGTACACTTTAACCTGAACAGATTATGCAGCATGGAAACTGTGTGCAGCTGGTGGTCCCAGGAAGAGATGGCTCCATACTCCAGATTTTTCACCCCCTCCTCATACCAGCTTAATCCCAAGAAGCAGCTAAGCCCTGTTCCCTCTGTGCCCCAGCACCCTTTTCTCAGCTCAGCTGCAGGGTGCATTGGGAACATGGGCAGTCCGTTGGAGGTTCCCATGAACTCCTACAGGATGCATGGCTCTGCGCTGAGCCAGGAGAGCAGGCACAGGGTAAGGGCCTTTCTCCACTGTCATGCTCAGTATTTTCTGTGCTGGTATTTCCTGGGGGTCTCAGCACAGGGAGGCATGCACTGCCTGGTCAGTAGACAGGAATTGCCTTGCTCGAGCTGGTGCATGGCCAGAAAGGAAGACTTAGGGGGCTTTTCTTTACACCGAGAGTTGAAGAGCAAAAGACCAGAGTGTGGGTTCTTCTATTTAGGTGTCTGATTTCCATACAGTTTGTTCAATTGCCATTTCTGTACAGAGAGTAATTCCAGCCATGCAGTGGTAAGCTTTGATGGGTGGTATAAAGCACATGTGAGATGAAGATCTTCTGTACCATAAGGTCTTTCCCTTGTGGAAGCATTCCTTGGCCTGTGCACAACCCGTGTTGAGAGACGATCAGGCTGCTGCTAGCCATACGGTGTTGCAGGGCGAGGTCTCCAGCATTGGATCTGAGTGTCACAGTGCCCTTCAGGGCTGTCCTTGCAAGTGACTCCCCTGTGACTGGGGCCAACAGCCAAACTGTGACTGCTTGGGGAGGGCATAGCAAGTGAAGGCAGCCTGGCCCTTTCCGCTGTCCCTGATGCAGGTGCCATGCATGTCTGTAAGGCCCATGAGCTTTCTAAGCTGGGGCTGAGGGTGTAGAGAGCTGGTCTAGGTCCTAGAGGAGCCTGTCTCTGCAGTGATGCTTCCCCAGCTTGTGGCACCAACAGGCAGGGTGAGATGTCTAAGTGGTCTGTCCTGCCACCCTGCTTACTCAGCTCTGTCCTGGTGAGTACTGTCCCCTATGTAGCTTGTTCCTTGCTGCTGGACATCTGCTACTGGAAGGCTGCCCTGCTGTCTCTTAGGGGTCTCCGTCTTAACGTGTGGGACCAACAATTGTCAAAGCACCTTCTGCTTCTTCTTGAAGGCCCTAATGTGCACCTCAGATCCTCCCATTCTCCATCTCCTCCAACTCAATACACCAGGTACCTTCTAGCTCCGTTGAAGAGCTTGACTCTGGTCCTGCCTATGGGTTTGAGAGCTTGTAGGACCAGTGAAGAACAGCCACAACACATCTCTAGAACTTGGTGGCCACCTCATGTGTTTTTGGCTGGTGTGTTTTTGGCTTGCCAGGAGGGGTGCAGCAAGGGTGCAGGACCAAGGTGCTTTCTTCAGATGCAGTCCAGGTGCCCGTGATTTACTGATAGGTTTCATGAGTGAGCTGCAGGGCTGTGATACCTGAGTCAGGCTCTGCAAAGGTCAATTAGCAGGTCAGCAGGGGAAAATCAGTGCCAGCTGAGGAGGCTGGATGCATTTGCCATCTCTCTGCTTTCAGCCTCTTGTCAATGGAGTGACATGTCAGCATTTGCTAGAGAGGACCTGGGGGAAGGTGTGGGGATGATGCGTACGAGGTTGCTGCTGAACCCCCATACAACTGGCAGTGGTAGGGCAGGAGCAGAACTGCAACCACTTCTGCCAGCCTCCTCTGGGCACCAGCCCTGTCAGTACTAGTAAAACACTGCAAAATGGCTCAGTGCTCTGTTTTCTCTCTTTTGTAGCTTGAAAGCAGCTGTGTTTTGCCCAGCAGTCCCATGGGACACCCCGGAGACCGCCCGGTGCTGGGGGAGAGCCCAACTCTCCCCTGCCAGCCACACTCCCAGGCAGAAGCGCTGCCAGATTACCCTCATGCCTCCAGCAGCAACTTCTGCCTCTAGGAGAGAAAGACTGAATGGGACAAAGCAGGACTACTCCCTGGGGAAGGAGCTGCCTTCAAATTGCAGATAACAAACCTTCTCCCTGCTGCATGTGTCCTGCCATTGCTGTTGATGTTGATTACTTTGGCTCAGATGGGGCTTTTTGCCTTTTTTAATCATCTTTTTTTTTTTAATCAACTTCCCATCATTCTGCCCCTATTGAGGGGTTCCATGTGCTGGTCCCACGGAGATGTCCCTGGCCTGGGGAGGGTGGTGGCTCTCAGTGGGGCTGGAGGGCAGGTTCCCCTGGGGTCCCGGAGAGAGCTGGGCTGCGATGCAGGCCAGCTGCTGTGTGCAGCTTCGCTTTCAGGTTGGGGTGTCCAAGAGTTGTGCGGGTCTCAGTCAGTTGGAAGACTTCAGACTTCGGAGTATGTTTGTCACTTGCCACCTCTCATCCCATCCCCTGACCTCCTTGCTCTTGTTTCCCTGGCAGGGCGAGTGTCTGCCCATCCTGCCTGCACATCTTGCTGAGTGCCGCTTGTTTGGGCCTTTTATGGTTGCTGCTGCCTTTTAAATGGCATTCAGAGACTAACTGTTGCCCTGGAAAGAAAAAAAAGGATTGCTCTCTATCGCCAGCAGACTGCTGTGTTGAAGGTGTGAAGTTCATGTGGCAACTCCCACACTTTTCCAAGAATATAGGGAGCAAGCTCTCCATCACACCAGTCTTTGCAGTTCTGCCATTAACAGAGCGCATTTTTTTTTGGTGTGTTTTGCCAGGCTTTTGGAAACCCAGGCTGCTTCCATGGCTGTCACTTGGCTTCCCATGGTTTGATAGTCCCCACAGTGTCGGTGCAAGGCAGCCCTTGCCCCAAAGGACAGGCACATTTCTGATGGCTGATGTCCTCCAACTTTACCAAAGCTTTGCAAGTACATGCATGATCCAACACAGATGCAAGACGCGTGTGTCCAAAAAAAAAAAGAAAAGAGACAGGAAAGATTTTTACCTCTGGTATTAAATTTCCTGCCATCCCAGCCAGGCACCTGTGGCTGTGACCATGTTGTACAGGTATTGTCTGTTTTATAAAGAAAGTGAACCCTGGCTTGTGTTGTCATGTTACACTGGTCCTTCCCCACCATCAGGTTTCCCTGAGTCCGAGGTGTTCCCTTTTGTTAGTATCCAGATTAGACCTCCTCTAGTGAGCACCCTGGGTTTTGCTATACTGTATACGATGTGCCCAGGTTGGCTGATAAGCAGTTTTTCGTCTGGGTGATGGGGTCTGAAGTACCTGAACAGGCACCGCGGATCATTCTCAAACAACAGGAGCAGGCTGGCATATAAGCCATACCTTGTATCTGTGCCTAAAAAGATTGCAGATAGGTAGTGGAGCTGCCTAACCTAAGGAGATGATTTCAAATTTACTGTAAAAATAAAAAATCAGTACGGTAAAGAAAATAATCAATATGATACTTAATTTTAAGTACTTATAGAGTGATTATTTTGCCGCAGAAAATAAATACAGCCCATATGTAGGTATATGAGTTGACAGATTTATTTTTATGCCACTCCAGTGGAGGAAAAAAAACCTCTTACCTTCCCAAAGTAGCATCCTATGGGACGGGACAAAGAGGCTATTCAAAAGATCAGAAATACAGTGACCCTTTAAGAAATCTGGTAAGGCATCGTACCTCTTCCTGCATGTCCAGCTTTGGTTTCATGTAAACTTTTTATTCTTTTCATTTCAATAAATGGTTTCGGACCTCAGCCCCAGACATCTCCCTTGCTGGTTGTGTGTCTCTCTCCGTCTCAAGCATGTCAGGGTTTGGCTGGCTGCAGCACTGGAACTCAGGTCCTGCCCCTAGCAACCCGGGATGGCAGCCACACGCGAGGGAGGCAGGCAGGGCTCGCCCGCGTGTGACAGAGGCGGTTGCAAGCTATGCAGTCAAGGTGGTTAAAAGACCTTCTGTGTTTCCCCCACTAGAAGAAGGCAGAGTCCCTCAAAGGCTCCCACAAAGGAGCTTTCTCAGTTTGTCCCTGCTTTTCCTTGTTGCTGGGAGCATACCTAGGTCACGGGGTGGAGACAGCCCAGCCTGGGGGCCTTTATCCACTGCCTTTGGTGAACAGCTGAGGTTTGCAGGGCTGGAGAAGGGATCAGCTGAGCTCCCATGTGAGTTTGGGGTGCAGGCTGACTTGGGCACGAAGCTCTGGCTCCTGCTAGCCCTGCCTGTAAGAAGCCCTCTGCTCAGGGAGATCCAAGCTGCTGCTGAGTGATGTTCAGCCCCTGGAGAAGAAAATTTCCTCTGCGTACAACTGCTCTTGGTTCAGTACTGTTGTCCCATCTGATGCTGGGGACTGTCACATGTAGCATGCATAGCCTGGAAGAGCTGAAGAGAGTGCAGCCACCCCACCCTAGCTGCACTTGCAGGCTTCGAGATGCCAGGCACTCACCACCCATTTTCCATCTCCTGCGGCAGATGTGCCTTGCAGCCCCACAACTCCCTGCGGGGAACTTTGCAAAGCGCTGGACGTGTTGGTAGGCTGGGCAGGGCTGGGCCACGCGGCAGGCACAGCTGCTGCCTGTTCAGTTCATGAGCATCACCCCTTTATCACAGGAGCACCTTTGGCCACATGTACTGGGTGATTCTACCTGGTCTTCAAGGTGGGCTGTGGGGTTTTTTTATACCCTGGGTGTGTGGAATTTCAGAGGGATCGTGGGACAGCCTGAAGGTTGGTTGTTACTTCTCTCTGAAGAAAGCAGACTTCATGTGCCCATTCTGCCCTTTGGGAATCAACAGGCATGTGGAGAGAGGTGATAGGGTGGGATGGTTGAAGTTGAGGATAGCAGGTCAAAGGAGGTGAGTCTGCCCATCTACTCCACTCTGGTGAGACACCACCTGGAGTACTGTGTCCAGCTCTGGAGCCCTGAGCACAGGAAAGACATGGACCTGTTGGAGCAGGTCCCAAGGAGAGCCACAAAAATATGAAGACAACCAGAAAGAGTTGGGGTTGTTCAGCCTGGAGAAGAGAAGGCTCCAGGGAGACCTTATTGCGTCCTTTCAGTACTTAAAGAGGTTCTACAGGAAAGATGGTGACAAACTTTTTAGCAGGGCCTGCTGAGACAGGACAAGGGGTAATGGTTTTAAACTAAAATAGGGAAGATTTAGACTAGATATAAGGAAGGAATTTTTTACAATGAGAGTGTTGGAACACTGGAACAGGTTGCCCAGAGAGGTGGTAGATGCCTCATCCCTGGAAATATTCAAAGTCAGGTTCGATTTGGCTCTAAGCAACCTGATCTAGTTGAAGGTGTCCCTGCTCATTGGAGGGGAGGTTGCACTAGATGACCTTTAAAGGTCCCTTCCAACCCAAACTATTCTATGATTATATGGTGAACCTCTGTGTCTCTCAAAAGAAACAGGCAGGTTAAAATACATAAATCTCAGTAGGTTTGGAGAGCTGGTACCCAGCAATATTAAAAGAATCAACTGAGTCTCTGATAATTTTAAGGGACTGGGGAAAAAGCAAACATTCTGCCAATATTTAGAAAGAACCAGGTGGGATAACTAGAAACCAGCAGTTTATTATGGACAGTGAGTTTATTATGGACAAGGGCAAATTATTCAGAAGTGCAGTCAGTTGGTCTGTAGTGAAAGGGTTGCTCCTATTATTCAATGTGGTCTTTATGCAAAATAAAACTTGGGTGGGGTTGTTGGTTTTTGGGGTTTTTTCTTGAAAAAAATTCATCAGAAACAAGTTTGAAATGAACTGAGAAGTTTGACGGAGAAGGGTGATGGAGAAGTCTTGACAGACTTCTGTGAGTTTTTGCACATCCTACATAACCTTCTGATTTAAGAAGTTATCTGCAATGTGCAGAACCAGAAGCTTCCTGTGGCTAGGCCAGAAAAATATATCTTTCATATGGAAGTTTGAAATGTGACCTTTGCTCAGGTTTGGGGTTAAAAGTGCAAAGTTTTACAACTTCTACAAGATCAGTTGTGCAGTCTTGTTTATATAAGGCTGTAATTATATAGAGATATACCAAAATATAAAATGTATATATTTATAAAATGTCTATGTAATATAAAATGTCTTTTAAGCCAAACTAGCTGATACTTTTCCTCTGTGTTGTTTTTTCAATCTGGAAATTAGAAAGAACACAGGTTGGTTTTTCTGAATACTAAATTTTAGAACATTCCCGCCCCTACCTGGCACCTGCTTTTTCATTACAAAATAAGGTAGTCTTGTAACATTTCTCGAGTTTGATGGAGACATGCTGGGAGAATTAGATCTTTTACAGATTCTGTGCCCTGCTCTACTTTTTCTCCCTTTTTCTTCCTAAGGAGTTGGCTACGGACACCACCACGCACACTGATGGAGATGGAGGGACAGCCACTCTCAGCACTATGGCACAGGCACCAGAGCATCCTTGCTGGCTGCAGGTCACTGACTGCCAACGGTCTGTTGAATCCCAGGCACTGAGAACAAACCTGACCACAAGCAAACTTTCTCCTTGAGTCAGGTCCCAGATGTGTGGGCGATCATATCATTGCCAAGTACTCTGACTGGTTTCTCCTTTTCCTTGCCACTTGTTTCCACAGCCCCAAGAGCTTCCCAGCAGCCACAGTGACCTCGGGAGGACTGCAGCCTTCCTGGCTTTGTCACCAGGGCTTTGTGCTTTACTCAACCATGTGTCAATTTGTCTGGTGCCGTGTTTCTGTAAGGTCTGTGGAACAAAAGCCATCCTCTCTGCGGCAGGAGGTGCCCTGCAGCAAGTGCCCTCTGCTCTCCAAGGAGACCAGCACATCCATAATTTATGCCCATCCTCATACCAGCTGCTGCTTGTCTTCCCCTGGGCCTTATGGTAATGACTTGCAATGCACTGGGCCAACATGAAGAACGTGGCTGGAGCAAAACCTCCTGCGTGAGCTGCAGCAGAGAAGCCACCGTTCAGGATCCACAGCCTGTCCTGAGCCATGGTGGCAGAAAAGGGGGTTCAGACAGATGTTCTGTCGCACTCTTGTTTGCCTGCCTGGGGTGAGCGCTGTCTCAAGGGTTGCGTTCACCCCTGAAGAGCTGAGCAAGCCAAAGGAAAGTGTGAGAAAAGAAGATGTAGTGATTCAGGGATGCTTGTGCAGCTCTGGGCTTGACTCTGCCCAAGAAAGGGGAAGAAGTGCTGTGGTGCCTCCTGGCTCCAGTCTCCTTGCAGCAGGGGAAGGGTATGTGTTTGGGTGGCCTTGCTCCAGCTGTACTGAGGAGGTGAAAGTCTTAACCTGGCACTCTGCTTTGCCTACACCCCTCCTGGTCCTATGCCATCCATCTACTCTGCTCTGCTTCTGTTCCCTGGGCCTGCCATTAACTCTGTCGTGTAGTTACAGGCAGACAAAATTACATGATTTATGCGTGGATCCAAGAGAACTTATTGTTACTCAAGTTATGTTTGAACAGCCCAAGCAAAGACTTATTTAAGTCTAGTTATGGTCCAGTTAGGTGCCTCGCAGGCACTGATGAGATGCAGCCTTCTTGCATGGGAAGATGGAAGTTGGCAGCGAAGAAGGGCTGAGCCTGGGTGAACCCTGTGCCCTCTCAAGGAACAGCCCCTGGTGTCACCTTACCCATAGCAGGAGATGCAGCTGACATGGGAGTGATGGCAAGAACATTGTGGCAAAAGCATGGGGAGGGAGCAGACTTAGCACTTTTAGTGGAGGAGCATGCATGCACAGGAAGAGGAGAGCAAAGGGATTTTTTTTTCCCCTCTGCATCTTTCTCCTTTGCCGTCATGCCCACGGTTTTCTGAAGCTGTAGCAAGTGCCAACCCAAGCAGGGGTCTGTGAGTCTCAGCGTGCAGCAAAAGGAGGCTCCCAGCTCAAGCTAGTTGGGAGAGCTGGTATCTGATGCTGCCTGCATCCATGAGGCTGAAAGCGCAGGTGGCATTGTGGAGGCTGGGAGTGAATGTCTCCCAGGGCCCCGAGGCAGCAGAGAGCAGGTAAATATTTCTATGAAAGGTCAGCCTGGTGTTTGCCCACACCACCTACATGCACCATCCATTATATATGGGGGCTGGAGCTGTGGGCAGTAGAGCAGAATGCTTTCTGATGGTTTGTGCATTAAATAAAGGAGGACGTGGGGAGATGGTGTTTGTTCACATCTGGCCCATGTCCTCTACTGTCTGTGGCTCAGTGCCAAAGCCTTGCCAGGCAATAGGAGAGCTGCAGAGCACTGCATCCTGATGTGGGATACCTGAGACAGTGGGTGTAAAGTTAGCAGTGTGCTCGTGGTGAGAGCTGAGACGCTTTTCACTTTGGTTTAAATAATTAAAAAACAACTTGGACAAAGTATAAAGTCTCTTCTAATATACAGGCACTTTAGAACATCTGGAAATTACAATGTTTTGTACCCAATACCAAGTTGAGTGGGCAGCTGTGCAAACAACCCTCTGTGACCATGAGTTTCACATACGATGGGCATTAGATATCAGTCATCTGCCCAAAGAAATACATTTATATATCCTTTTGATAGGTGCAAAGACTTTCCAAGCCTGGCTGGTGATATAAAGAATGATGGAGCACATCAGCCATCCTGGAAGGAATGACCAGCTCACAGCTAGGAGGTACTTTTGAACAATGGGACTATTATGATTATTTTGATGATGATTATTATCCTCATCATCATCTTTATTATTATTTCCTGGACTTAGGAAAGTTGGATTTGGATGGCCTGAAACTTTTCATGTTGTTTGATAAATGTGCGCGTCACAAAAAATAATCTTGAAGCTAATGTGAAGTCTTTCTATAAGAAATGTGTTCAGTTCCCTTGTTTAATTATGTAATGTTGAAACTTTCTTGACAGGCTTTCTTGACAGGTCTTAGAAACTACAGTCAAAACCCAGGACTGCGTTTAATCTCCAGTGAAACATTTCTTTTCAACCCAGAGGATGTTAGCTTTCCTTTTATACTTCTTACTTTCTGCAAAGTTTGAGGACACTAACTTTAAGTGGACAGGAGGAACACCTACATGGGAGTGATCTAAATCACAAGAGGTGCCTGGGGACCAGCAACAGTATGTCTGAGACAGGCAAGACAGCTGCTGACATATCTGTAACCAAAAATGGCGAGAGGATGAAATCAGCCAGTCTTGCTGGACACCAGCACAGCACTACTAGACTGGGGAGGCAGAGAAGGAGCATCCATCCTTCTCTGGCATAGATTCCCAGATGAACGTTACCAATTGGTTTTGCTTGGCTGATGTGCGACCATGATGGGGTGGTTCCCCAGGAACGCAGGGCTTGGCTTCTGCAGTCACCCCTTTTTCTTAGGAGCGTGGGGTGGATTGCATTACTCTGCCAATTTGTACCTCCACAGCATCACTGAGGTCATGTCTGTTAGATGCCTTCTCCTGAGACTTTGCTGTTTCAGGACAGAACAGAATTAGCTTTATGCTGAACTAACTAGCATCTGCCAGTGTTGCAGTCACCCATGCCTGGTTACTTTAACAGTGTTTGTTGGGTATAACCATATATTGCTGTCCTCACCCCTTCTCCTGACGTCTGGGCAGCCTGTTGTCCTGCAACTGTGAGAAGTTCCTGCCTTTGCTAACAGATGTACTGTTGTTGTTATATTGCTGATATCTCTCCCAGATACCTTTCCACTGAGCAGAGGCATTCGAGGGCTGTTTGGTGTCATAGTGTCTCAGGCCTGCTTTGAATTCTGCCCCCTCCCTACCCTCCAAATATTGATAATTCCCCTCTTCCTGGCCAGCTGTCAGCAGCAGTTGCTAAACCCTCAAACGCATCTGAGATGATTTCCAAACTGAACCGGTGGACCAAGTGTCACATCTACCTTGCACAGTCCTCTCCACTGGTGCTGGGCTCCAGCCCCTGCTGTTCCAGATATCTCTAGTGGTTTTGGTTCTCCAGGGAAGAAAATGGATCTTGCAAGCTTGTCCAAGGACAGTTTGCATCTCTGCGCTTGCTGCCTTTTCACAGGATAGTTCATACCAGAAAAACCCTTGGCCTGAGCATGAAATAACATTAGTGTTAAAAATCACAGCCCAAGCTGACAGTGGCCTGTCCACACAAGGGAAAGGGAACTGCAGCTCTTGAGGGAGAAGAAAATCCATTTGCACATTGTCCCTCTGCAAAATCAATAGCTGGAATTACTTTGCAGAAGGCAGAACCCAGCAGTCAAGAATTTAGCAAACAAGCAACGCAATGTCAGCACACAAAGTGGAGGAGCTCAGAACTGGGTTGAAGTCTACATTAACAGAAGTAACACTGAACCTGTCATCCCTGCTGCTGGTGATGCCAGCACAGTGCATAGCATCTTTGGAAGATCCTTGCTTTTGCTCAGAACCGGTTGCCTTCCTGTATGGTCAGTGAGTAGAGTTATTTGAGCTAATTTGTGGAGCATAACAGACATGTTGGATTGGACTCTTCTGAGGTGCACTGTGAGTTGCAGTGATCCCACGAGGTTCAGTTCATCCCCAAAAGGAGATCATCTGCATTTTGCCAGGTGAACTTTACCTCTGAATTGGAGGCTCTGCAGAATCAGGCTTCTCCTCTCCTGCCCCTGGAGAAGGAAGGTTTGTGAGTTTGATCCTGGGGTTTACAGATTTGATTGTGCCCTTCAAGTATTTGCCAGCAGTAAATTTCAGAGTTATTTTCCCTAGGTGTCCATAGGCCTGCCAGCAGTTGACCTGGGGAACTTTTTCCCAGTGCAGGTGGGAAAGAGCAATCCCAGGAGCGTGTGGCGGTATAGATGGTGCAGGGGGACTGGGCAGCCTCTGGCCACCATGCAGCTGGGCATGGACAGGAGCCCTGCGGAGGCTGACTGCAAAGCACCCTCCATGGGGCACGGCAGCCAAGGGAGAGACAGAGGAGGGCAGCAGTGGGGAAGGTCAGCCGTCTCTTTCCTCCCAGCAGGACTAAAGTTCCTGCAGTGAAGGAAGCTTTGAAGAAAGGTGGGACACCAGGCAAGACTGTGGCAAGCTGTGAAAGGAACAGGCCAAGCATTATACATGCTCGCTGTGTGCCCGTGGAGGTAATCTCGTAGTTATTTTAGACTCCAGCTGGCAAGCAGCTCTGATTCCAGCTTTTGCAATATCCTGCCAAGTCTATGTTCCAAATCTGTTCTCGCTGGCTCTGAGCAAGGCAGACCGCATGGTGAGAAGCTGCCAGCATCAATTGAGGTGAAGGACCTTCATGCTGCTCCATGCTTCTGGGTGTGCATTTGTGCCTTGCTGCCTATCTCAGAGCTCCTGGGAAAAGGCTGTGGGACCTTGGTCTTGGGTCTTTTTTTTTCCCCATGATATGCAGACTCAAAGACAAATATGGAGCAGTTGGATCCATGCTTCTTGATACTGAGGAGTTCCTTGCTCCCCAAAACCATCCGGCACAAACATGGGAGCTCCCTCTTGTGGGAGATGCTTCTTACCAGGATTGACAGCAAAAATAGATAGCATTTTAGAGATGTCTTGTGCTAATAACACATAGGGCAGGGCTGTTTCACTTTCTAAATCTGTGCAAACAAAACAAAAATCTAATCCTCTTGTCTCTGTTTAACCAAGCTTCTTCATGCACATGGTGTTCAGAGGGGTCTAGCATCACTAAAGATGCAGATTGGGTGGCATTTGGGCACCTTCTGCTTGCTTTTAGTCTGTGTCCTGGAAATACATGGGAAATGTGCAAAGAAGCTCAAAGCTGAGCTTCTTCCCATTTATCATCAGTGATGGCTGTTCCTTCAGCAGTATTTCTGTACCATTGTTCGATCTGGAGTAAATTACTAGCTTGTGGTGGGATTTCACAGTTGTGGATCGAATCTCCTGGGCATGTTGGCTACTTGCTCAAACCGATGCTTTGGAGGGTTCAACCTCACTGATTTCCTCAGTGATGCTCCTCAAGCATCAAGACCAGGTTAAATCAACTGCAACAGCTGCTAGGACTTGAATTCTTGCACCTCTTGCCCAATTTCAACTGAATCATGCTTTGGTTTGCTGGGTTCTCAGAGCTGGATCAAGAAGCACTTTTGGGAGTTTGGTTTTCTTCATGGTTTTCAGGATGAAAAAGCAAAACTCAGTTGGTTTGGGCGGGGGGGAAGGGAGGATGGAAAGCACTCAGTTTAAAGAAAGCTTTGCCTTTCTAGACAAGTTGTTTAAGCAAGATAAGTATCTACATCCCTTGAAAGACATTAAGTGTGGCTCCAGGGGCCATTGTGGAGACCTAGCACTGTAAAAACTAAGATTTCAGGGAAAGACTTATGCACTGTGACAACCTAAAGTACCCCTGAAGGGCATTCACTCAGGCAGAAGTATGCTTTATGTGAAGCATATTATGAATGAGACCGGAGAACAATTTGTTTTCTGGAGATGGGCAGTGGATCAATTAAGCAGAGCAGAGGGCACAAAGCAAGTCAATTTGGGAAATGGCAAAACACAGAGGAGGTGGCTACATTCTGTCTGGATTCCAGGGTGTCCTTCTGCTCTCTGCTGAGATGGGGTGGAAGAGCTGGGCTTCAGGATCCTGAGTGTCTGTGGCTTGTGGCACCCCTGGATGCATGTGGACACTTGCCTGCCCTGGGGCAGGGGGGTCACCATTGTGCAGTGAGGCCACCAAGCAGTGGGCAACCTTCTGGGAGCATTGGGGCATCCCCTTGGCTGTGCTCTTCCTCCTGGTTATCCTGATCATTCCGACTGGGGGGTATTTCTCAGTTTTGATAGTTGCTGCACTGTGAGTCAGCTGCTATGGTCCAGGACCTGCTCCCCAGGTGACAGCAGCTCATTTAGGGCATGTTATCTGCATGTAAATACTGGGAAAAGAAACCCTGCTAATCTATGGAGCAGGAAAAAGGAATGGTGTAAGCACATTTGTGGGGTTTGGAGGCAGGCTGACTGCATGGCATTTTAATTTATCTTCTTTTTGAGGGGAAGGGATGTCCCTTTGCTAAGGTAGAAGACAAATTGCTCAGAACTGCAAAATCTTATTGGATGCCAAAACCAGATTTTTTTAAAATAGGAAAAGGAAATATCTGTAGTCCTCCATCGGAAAAATAAAGGAGATTTTTTTTTTTTTTTCCAGAGGCTGTCTGAAAGCAGCTAGAAAAAAAAGCAAGATTATGGTCTTTCAGTCTGTCTGCTCAAAACTCACTGGGTGTGCACATTTTTCTGCTGACTCAATGTGGAAGAAACGGGATCTGCTTGAGTTAACAATGTCGTGACCTCAAGTATGACCCCAAGGACCAACTGCATCCTTCTGAATTTCAAGAAACAATGACTCCAGCTAAGTGTTCCAATTGTCTTATCAGAATATGAGAATAGATGAAAAACCATGTCACTGTCCAGTGGATGGTGTGCAACCTAGAATGGCCTAGGAGCTCTTCATGTATGGTCAAGACAAACAGAATCACAGAATCACAGAATCACAGAATGTTAAGGGTTGGAAGGGACCTCTAGAGATCATCTGGTCCAACCCTCCTGCCAGAGCAGGTCCACCTACAGCAGGTTGCACAGGATGGCATCCAGGTTGGTTTGGAATGTCTCCGGAGTCAGAGACTCCACCATCTCTCTGGGCAGCCTGTTCCAGTGCTCTGCCACCCTCAAAGGAAAGAACTTCCTCCTCATGTTCACATGGAACTTCCTATATTCAATTTTATACCTACTGCCCTTTGTCCTGTCACTGGGCACCACTGAAAAAAGACTGGCCCCCTCCTCCTGGCACCCTCCCTTTAAGTATTTGTAAACCTTGATGAGATTCCCCCCTCAGCCTTCTCTTCTCTAGACTAAAAAGACCCAACTCCCTCAGCCTTTCGTGGTAAGAAAGATGCTCCAGCCCCATATCATATGATGTCATGCTCAGCAATAAAAGCTCAGGGAAAGGAGGGGGAAGGGAGGATATTTGTGGTTATGGTGTTTGTCTTCACAAGCAATTGTTATGCTAAAGCCCTGCTTCCCAAGCAATGGCTAGGTATCTGCTTGCTGATGGGAAGTAGGGCTTGAATTCCTCTTTTTGCCTTGCTTGCACATGCAGCTGTTGTTTTCCCTGTGATGCTGTCTTTACCTCAGTCCATGACTCTTCTCACCTTCCTTTTATTTTCTCCCTACCCTGCAACAGAGAGGAGTGAGCAAAAAGCTGGTCAGCTGTTTGGCTGCTGGCAGGGGTCAACCCACAGCACCCAGGTTCTCCACGTTGTTTGATGTTTTGGTGTTGTTTTCCATCACGGGGAGTGTGTGTCTTAGTCCCCCTAGAAAGGTAGTATCTGCTGCTAAGAATCATAGAATCATATAATGGTTTAGGGTGGAAGTGACCTTAAGGATCATTTAGTTCCAAACCTCCTGCCATGGGCAAGGACACCTTGTGAGAGAGCACTCAATCCCAGCATCCTTGTCACCAACAAAGGTGTTACACAGTACCGGTCCTAGTACTGACTCCTGAGGAACACTACTTGTCGCTGCTCGGCACTTGGATGTTGAGTTGTTGACCGCAACTCTTTGAATGAGACCGTCCAGCCAGTTCCTTATCCACTGAGTGGTGCGTTCGTCAAATCCATGTCTCTCTAATTTAGAGACAAGGATGTTGTGTGGGACAGTGTCAAATGCTTTGCATTTCCATCTCCCTTAGCAGACTTTCCAGAGAGGATCTGCTCCATGATCTTGCAGGGCACAGAGGTGAAACTGACCAGGCTGTAGTTCCCCAGGTCTTCTTTTTCACCCTTTTTAAAAATGGGGGTTATGTTTCCCCTTTTCCAGTCAGAGGGAACGTTACCTGACTGCGAGGACTTCTCAAACATGATGGACAGTGGCTTGGCAACTTCATCCATCAGTTCCCTTAGGACCCAGGGGTGAATCTCATCAGCTCTGGTGGATTTGTGTCCCTTAGGTTCCTCAGCTGGTCTTGGACCTGGTCTTCTCCTGCAGAAGAAGTGGGCGATTCTTCATTCTCCCAGTCCCTGCCTTTGCCTTCTGCAACTTGGTCAGTGTGGTTAGAGCCTTTATCAGTGAAGACTGAGGCAAAAAATTTGTTGAGTATCTCAGCCTTCTCCATATCCTGGGTGACCAGGTCACCCGTTTTTCCTGAGTGGGCCAGGCCTGTTGTTCTGCACAAATGAAATACATGCTGGCTTGAGAGATACTTTGTATGTGCTGAACAAGTCATGTCGTTAGGGGCTATAGCATTACCAGTGTGAACCAGGAAAAAATGAGGGCTTTCAAACAGTTCTACTCCGTGCTACTGGGTCTGTGAGCCAGAGAAGCTGCCTTAGCTCTTATGAGCCACTCACTTCAAGGATCTGCTTCCTGGGATTTGAGCTGACAATCTGCCTGAAGGATCCCAGCCTACAAGGGATCTGCCTGGGCAACACAGGGTTTGCTCTTCATTTCATCCTGATGTTATTTACCCTCTCCTTAAGGGCAGGGTTTGCTTTGGTACTAAGGGTTCTTCTGGGACAGACCCAGAGCAATATGCATGGAATAGGCTGATGAAGATAGCTTTCCCATACTTAAAAATTACAGCTGAGGTCCTCTGCTGTCTGGTTAAATGCAGCACATTGCAGGGCCTGGTGCTGTTGCCTGCAAACTGCCTTGTGCAGTTGCTAAAACTGGCTCCTTATTAGCTGTTGTGTCCTAGGCTTTGTATTTATCACATTGATGCAAGATCAGCCCCTCTGGTGAGCTGAGAGCTGTAGGAACATGGTGTCATTCAGTGCAGTCTCTGTACTAAGTACTGCCATTCTCCTGCTTCTTATCTTTAAGGGTCAGTCCAGAGGGAATTAGAAGGGCACTCAGTTTCTTCCTGTGGCAGGAGCCTCTGGCAAGAAACTGCCCACAATTTTGCGAAAGCCAGTAGTGCTTTCTTAAAAGGACAGCTGTTTCCACTCCATGGGAGCACGGGTCTCTTCGCGGATCCCTCCATCAGTGTCGTAACAAAGCTATCATGTTATGCTTTACTCTACATTTGGTTCGGCTACGCTCAGATTTCAGTCCCTAAAGCTCCTGTTGTCATGCCCAGTGGCTGAGCATCCCCAGCCCCAGTGACTGCCTGTGAGCTGGCAGCTGGCTGGATTTTAACCCTTGGCCTCCTGATCTGTACCACCTGCTGTGGTCAGCACTTAGAAATTTTTCAACCACCTATTTAATATGTACCATCAAAACAGTTCTGCTGAGTAAGCCAAAAACTCCTTCAGATGTAGTAAAAGAGAAATCTGCTGATAACCTTCCAGGGCCCTTGGCTTTTCCCACAAGCTTCCCCTCCATACTGGTCCCTGTGTCGTAAAAGTAGCAATCTATGGGCTTCAGCTTAGTCCTGAAGTGCAAACAGCACAGCAGCTCTAGCAATAGCCTTTCCTCTGTGTAAGTAAACTGGCTATCACTTAATAAGCTGTGGGCAAGCTTCTGTCTACACTAAGCACCGGGCAAACAGGTGCCAGAGGCAATGACAAACTCTGATTTTTATGAGTAACCTTGTCAGCAGGCTGGTTGTTCTGCTTGTTTGGGTTTTGTTGCAGTCTGCCCTGACACAGAGTGACAGTGACGGTGGTGATGCCCAGGCATCGCACTCTGAGGTGGGGGAGATTGAAAGGGAGCCCCCAGCCCACTGCCAGGCACTGCAGAGCAGGCAGGTCAGCACAGGATACCTGGGGCCATTGCGCTCCCTGCCTGGCCAGCCAGCTGGGGAGACCGTGGGGAGTCTCACCTTTGTGCTCTGGCCTCACACCCCTCTGTGCGGTGCCTCTGGCTCAGTTCTACCCAAGCACCAACACCAGGGGCATGGGCTGTCCAACAGCCACTAACCACCTCCTTACGAGCTCCTCCCTGCTCTGACACCTTCTTAGGGAGTGTGGTGAGGTCCTGAAACACAACCAGCATGAGATTCAGCTTCTGCTTGCTGGCAGCAGAGCCATACTCCAGCAGAGCATGGAGGGAAGAGAGAAAAAGCCACATGGAGTAGAAAAGGGAGAGGAAGCTGTGGCAGGAGGGAGCTGTGGCCCATCAGTAAAACACATGCAGCAAATACTCATCCTAGAGGAACAGGTAGTTTCATTACAAAACATCTATCTGGAAAAAGAAAGGCAGGTGCACCCTGAGCAGAACAAAATGGACTCGATCTTCTGGTAATTTTACAGCAGGTTAGGTGAGATTGTGACTTCTATCAAGCACCTCTTTATTTTCTCTCCTCCCACTGTCTAACCCCTGGGGAAAGAGCACATCTGATAGCCCTGAAATGAGCAGTTCTCTCAGAGAATTAAGGCTGCGTTCCTTCCTTGCTAACCTTCTTTACTTGCCTCCAGGCAGCACAGTTATAAGTTAAGCTCAGCAACTCTCCAAATACAAGTGATTTGGTGACAAACGTATGAATACAGAGGACAATTTGCCCTACAGACTGCATCCCTTGGAGATCCCAGGAAGCAGGACATGCATTGACAAGCCAGTTATGTTCTCAGGCACCAGCCACCTCCAGTGAACACATGGGAATCAGGGGGAGCTGCTCGCATTTTATACACCAAAGGCAGGTGTGCAGGAGCTGCCTGCAGGCAGGTCCCTAGCTGTGTCAGACAGACCATGGAGGGCTATTCAGATGTTAGTTGGCATGAAGAACGAGACAGTCTAGCAAAGCGTATCTATGAAAGTGCAAAGGCCAAGGCTGTATCTTGATGACCTCCCAGAGAATGTGGCAGAGAGCTCCCAGGTGGCAACACATTTGCTGTTAGAAGATCATTGAAGAGTTCCCAGCAGTGAACCAGTGATGACGCGCATATTAACAAGGAAGCCCTGAATCAAGCCCTTCTAATTTTCTTTGTTTCCTTAAACCTCATCAAAAGTTAGGCTTTACCATAGGTAAAAGCGCTCGATTGTGACTTTCGGAACCTTTTGCTTCCATTTGACCTGATATCGATGTGATTGTGTGGCTGTGGTACTTTAAGATCTGCTTGGATTTTACGGGCATGAAGCATTTTGGTGCTCTTGAACCATAGTCTGAGGGTAAAGCTTTTCTGGGGATGGCAGGTGCATTTTCTCTCTCCCTTTGGCTTATCCGTTCAGTAGGAAAAATTCTGGTTTGCAACCACAACTCTGCTGTGTTTGGAAGAGATTTATAAACAGGTCTGGCAGAGCTAGCCAACATTTTCCTTTAAAAATAAATCAGAGAGAAAACTGCGTTTCAAATGCAATAAATGTTCAATTAAGAGTTTCTTGTTTCCAGTGAAAATGCTGACATTTTTGTCAAAATCAATGTTTAAAATATGTTTTATTTTTCAAAGGCTCTCTGTCCAGAATTTGAAATTTATTTATGATCTCTTCTAGACTCTGTGTCCTACGCATTATAATTTTGCAAGCTACAGGTTAAGCTCTTTGTGGTTTTTTTATCCTTTGTTTCTGCAGAAGTGTTTCTCCCACCTCTAGGAAAGGTCTCAATGCTTTTTCTGTGTCTCCCTTGTACTGTTTCCCAGATCCCTTTTTTAATAGATGCTTGAAATCCCAAGTAATGCACCTTTCTGCCTTAGTAGTTAAAACTGAACCCAAGTGATTTAAAAGAAAGATTGCCAGGCCTCCCTGCCTTTCTGGAGCTGGGATGTCAAAGGGATTGGTCACTGCAGGAAGGCTGTTTCCTCTGAGTTGTTCCTACCTTCCAGTGGAGGCACAAGGTGTGCCGTGCACATGGTGTACCCATGCCCATGGGTTAATGAAATCTCTCAGAGTGTACGAAATTTGGGCAAGGGTCTAAGAGAGCGGCACAAGAGTCTGGTACTGGTTGTTTGCTTTTTTCCCCATGAACTTTTGCCCTGAGGCAAAGCTATTTCAGGCCCAAACCCTGCCATCTCCCTGGGACTGTAGGGACCCCTGGGACCCCAAATCTCCACGGTTAGATGCCAGACATATGGCATGGCCTGAAAAATCTCACCAAAGGCGCCAACTTTATTGTGTGGGGTTGTTAATTGATTTGGTAGCACCTACCCCTCTGGGGCCATCTGTTTGGAAGTAGCCACATTCTCTCTGATGTTGCTCTGGGAGAGCCTTGAATTTTTCGGCACTCATGAATAAAACATGGTGCTCCATGAAGCACAGGCACTGGTCTTCAAAGGCCTCATATGGGGAAATCAGATGTATATGGCTTTGCTGGATATTTAAATTCACAGACAGAAGGGGCACCTTTAAGCATTGCCAGCGTGAACACTGTAGCCCAGTGCTGGTTATGGGAACACTGGATATGGGACTTGGGAGAAATACAACTAGATGGATCAACATGTGTTGGCCAGTGTGTGGCACTGCAGGTCAAACATAGCAACTGTAAATTGCTCCAGTGCAGTCCAGTGTAACAAGGTTCCCCACCTGGGCCATGCAGGCAGAGGCCATAGCCAAAATACAGGCAGAACTGAACTCCAGATCCAGTGCAAGAGAGAAAGACAGGGACAAGGAGAGGACAAAGGCTCTTCCTATGCTTCCCAGAGCTAGATCATGGAGAGGAAAAACAGTGAGGGTGAGGAAAAGCCTGGATACCTAGATAACTCACTCCAGCCATGTTCCCTTGGCTGAGCTGACGATCGGCACTCCCACCACATAGCTCAGGCATTGAAGATACAGGGCTGCACTTCAATAGCTGGGGCTGCAGATTCAGGCCGCAGTAGAGGGGCTGGTCAGGGTCAGCCGTTAGGGCCATGACAGTGATGATGAGAGACTCCTCACCTTGGGGAGTCTTGGAGTTAGCTGCCCTCTGACTCTGGTAGCTCTAGGTGAGGAGGGAGGATTGTGAGGATAGGGGAGATATGGACTGACCTTATTCACAGGAAACAAGGAGGAGCCTGTGAGTTTTAGATGTTCAACCCACATCACTTCACTGGAGAAGTTGTTTCTGCTCTTCCAAAACTGGTCCCTTTAGAAACTTTCTAAGTTGGGCAGCCAAGACCAGTGACCACCAGAACCATCACTTGCTTTGTAAAGCTGGCACCATAGTGCCTTGGAAATTACTGTACTCACCTGGCTGTGTGCAGGTCATAACAAGAACAGGGCTGTGAGTCACGCTGAACAGTAGGTGCAGTAAAATACGTTCCCTTGTACTGCTGTTAATGCATGGTCCTCTGTGCTAAAGCCAGTTTCCTCAGTTATTCTTGCATTGCCCTTATTACTGTTGCTATTAATCATTGGAAAAAGGGAGAGCCTGATTACATCAAGGCAAAAAGGCAGAGAGCTCCCTTCTCCCTTCTGTTTAAGGCTGACTTCAAAGAGTAAGCGGCCTTTCTCCATCTCCAGTATCGTCCTTATAGCCTAGGCTGAGGAGCACCTTAAGAAGTGAACATAAGACAGCATGTCGCTCTCTTGGGAAGAGGGGAATGAGGCGAGTCATTCATGGTTTCTTCCTCTGATCCAACGTGACAGCAAAGTGCTCTAAACGCTGTCTCAGGAAGCCAAGTACAGGCAAAATGTCTGCTTCCATCTCCCCCAGTACATCCCCTCCAGCTAGAGCTGAGATGCGGCTGCCATTCACTGACTGCATTGTGTCTGGGAGAAGGATCAGTTCTCAAAACTAAGACAGCTGGAAACGAACCCTAGTAACAGCTCAAAAAATAAGTAAACACTCACTTGCTGATGGGCCCCTCTTCAGACTGCTCATTTCAGCAGAAGGAGCACCCATGGCTGCCTAAGCAGCCGCAGCGGGAAGGGCATGGGACCTTCCACAGAAGCTGGCATGGCCTCCTTGAAAGAAGTCATGGCTTGTGGTAATGATAAACACATTGTTCATAACACGGACAAGGAACACGTGTCCAAGTTGGACAAATGCCTGAATGGTCATCAGACACCTTTTGCTTCAGGTGTACTGAAATCAGTAGGTATGGTGGAGAATGCATCTTTGCAGAAGGAGACCCGCCACCCCACTGATGGGAACCTATTCTGTGTCTCTGATTATGATGCCACCACCCTGAAGGAGCAGCAAAGACATGTGCTGGAAGCAAACATATTCTGCCAGTTTCTGCTGCCAGATGGACATGGGGCAGACTTATTCCCATGGTGTCTGGAAGACTTGATCCAGGAACAATGGATGGCCATGCATTGGCAGGGAATGTCCTCCAGAAAGACCAGAGTAGGATCCTCCAGTAGCAAAATCTGAGCTTGTGAACTGGGCCATCTTTTCAGCAAATACCAAATTGGACACATGCACACACAATTTTGACACTTTCTTGCTCATCTTTGAATGGTTTGTGAGCTGAATGGTTATGTTGCTGTCAGAGGCTTTGGCTCTAGAGCACCCCTATGTGTCCTATCTTCTCAGGCAGAGCAAAGCAATGTGCTTACTTCCCTCCATCACTGAATCTCATCCACACAAGTCCCTGCTTTTCATCAGTATCTGCTACTCCTTTCTCTCCTAGGCCATACAAACCCCTACATTTCTGAGAGTTCTCCTGAAACAGCACTGCTGTGACTTGTTCCTAGTAAGTCTTGGATTTAGAGTTTAAAAGCTCATTCACATGTCTTTAAGGTGCTTGCATGAAAGAGAGGTACAGCAGATGCACCTCAGCACTCGGGTCCCATCACAGCTTCTAATGATGGCACAGATGCAGCTGGCTTGAGACACTTGACTATGGAACGTGAGTCTGACCCCAAGCAGTGCAATTAAACACAGCCAAGATGACGGGCTGGACCTGAAGCTGCTAAGTGTCGCTGGGAAGTCAATATAACGCCCTGATGGCCACACTTCCCCAAGCTTTCTGCCAAACCATGTGCGATTATGCCCACAGTATTCCCATTTTTAGCATCATCGCCAGTTCTGATGCCTTACTGAGGAGGTGCAGGCCTGTGCTTTTAGTGTGCTACAAATGAGGTGTCTTTGACCTGTTCTGCTTTGTTTCCTTGCCTCTTCAGGCTGTAGGACAAGGGCCCCATGGGGAGATTTCAGTCTGACCCATTGAGGCATAGGGGACAACCCTGGAGGATGAAGAAATGGGGACTTGAGAAAGGATTGGATGGAGAATCCAGGTAAAGAACATGGCTGGAGCCATCCTCAAAGCAATGCATGCCCATAGTTCAGACCTATTCTGTATGAACATGGTCTCTCCATCGATAAATGTGTGTTCGTAGCCATCGCCTCTCCAGGAACACACCCTGACTTTTAAGTCTTATTAAAATTAACAGAAACCCTTGCTAGCTGTTAGGTTCAATATCAAATGAAGAAAAAATCTTGAATATTAATTTTTTTCCTCCCTTTAAAACATGAAGATAAATACCAGTCTTCCTGAGTCAGTTGAGCTGCAGGAAGTAAACACACATGAGATAAAAGCCTCATCTGCTCGAAGGCTTGCATGCAGACTGCTGGCACTGGGGCAGCGGTGAAAGTTCTCCACCTATATTCACCAACTGGTTCTCATTATCTCTCTTTATATCTTTTCCAAATTGGAGAATATCAATCAAGGAAGGAAGTGTCAACAAAACACATTGAATATTGGTCAGCTTAGCTGAGACCCTGCACCTTGGAAGCTGGGAACTGAGACACAGAAGTGAAACATGCATGCAGTTTTGATTTTTGGAGGAAAAACATATGGGATTTGGGTGCTTTGATCCTCTCTTTCCTGAGGAAGGAAGATATGAGAATCACAGCTCCAGGGAGTTCTTACCAAAAATGAATTTGTGGGATCAGCAACATGAAAAGCAAGCGAATAGCCTACTTCAGCTGGCAGCAGAGGAATGGGCACTTCTCGGTCTGCTTCAGTGCTGGCCTCAGGTGATCACCGATGACATGCAAGTGCAGCTTGTTAGCCCACAGCAGCCTGCTATTAATTTAATCAAATGGTATGTTATGCTGGGAACAACTCCAAAGAAAACCACCCATTTTATAGATTTGGTTTGTTGGCCATCCTCTGTACTCTCTTCAGTACTGATGCTCATTTGTGCAAACTTGACTGCTTGTGTGGGGATCCCTGAAAAACATGTCCTTGGAGCTGTCCATGAATACTCTCCCAGCCATGAAACACCATTTATTTCCTGCCCATGTGTTGCTGACTGGGTTGTTGAGGGGTCCAAGGTGCCTTTTTAGCTGACACCTGTGGAGCTTCTTCAGGGCTGTGCCGCCGCAGGGCAGGTTTGCTGAGCTGGGGGATGCCCTGGGGCACAGGCACATGGCAGAGCGTCACAGAGCCTTTTGTGAACTGCCATGATATGGGCACTGGCGGTGATGCAGCCACCCCACAGTGCCTGGAGGATACGACAGGACAGGACGGAGTGGGGCTGTGAGGAGACTCTGTGTAGCCACCTTGTTCCCTGCTGACCTGCATCCATGACACTTTTCCGAGATGTCTCCCATCCTTGTGACAGGAGCCATCGAGGCCAGGCCTCAATGGCTCGGTGGCAGAGAGACCCCTCAGCATGCCCAAACTGGACTGGCTGGGGACAGGGAGGACGAGGAGGAGAAAGGTGCTGGGGCTGCCCCAGCGTGGCAGCCTGATGAGGTGGAGGAGATCCAGCCCCTGCAGGTAAGTAAGTGGCTGACCTGGGCCACAGGACTAGTGGCTGCAGTCAGCTTGGCCCCATCCCCTGTATATATCCCCAGGGAAAGAGGGAATGGGTCTGTTCTCCGTGGCCAGGCTCTGGCCATGCTCCATCCACTGGGCACCACAAGCACCAACCTGCAGCCAGAGAGGTGGGGGTCAGTGTCCCCACCAGGCCTCTGTTCCAGACGAGCCCTTCCTGGGGACCACAGGGCTCGTCTGTGTTCTCCAGCCTCTCCCGCAGTCCCTCAGCCCTGCCTGTGCTTGGTCTTTGCCAGATCCAGACTGGGACCTGCCAGAAGAGCAGGAACACACCTGTGCTCTCTTCTACAGTGGAGCACAGGTACCTGCAGCCATTCCCACCTGGGCTGGGCCAGCTCTCGCTGCTGAGACAAGCACTGCCATCAGGGCACTCAGTGTGACATCCTTCTCTTCCCTGATCTCCCTTTCTCCTGGGAATCCCTCAAGCCCACTGAGCATGAAGACACCATCATCACAGCCATCGAGGGCATGGCAGACTGCCTCCTATAATGCGGAGGCTTGTGCTTCCACGTTGGATGTGCCTGTGGAAAGTGATGTCTCCAATTTGGAACATGTAAGTAGCCCGTGGCTGGGGCCTGAGCTCCCTGGGGATCGTGTGCCCTCTGAAGCCAGGCCAACTGGGCCCCTGACAGCCATTTTAGGCCAGCACAGTGTGGTGGGAAGGGATGCACTTCTGGAGGGAAGCTGGGGAAATGGTCACTCTGGCAGCACTCCAACCCTCAGCCACATCTCTCCCAGGTGCCCAGGATTGTGAGTTGCATCTACTGCTGGCTCACATCCAGCGCCGATGTGTCTGCTGAGCACAGGCTGGACAACACCCTTCTGGAGCTGACCCACGCACATCCCCATGATGTGCTGGTGACCCCCCTGCGCTGTGCCCCATTGTGTGACAGGTGTGGGGCGCCGGCCTTGAGGTCTCAGGGCTTACTTGCCTTTAAAGCCCACCAGCCTGTAGAGCCCTTCCCACGTGGGCTGCCAGACAGATGGAGATGTTCGGAACCCTCTGGCCCTCCCACTTCCCAGCCCTGGTCTGCCTTGCTCCCTCCCCGCCCTCCAGGCACCGTTGGTGAGCCACCTGCCATCTACAGGGACAGGCCCGCTGGCTGCTGCCGGTGTGGAGCACTGGGCAGAGGCAGGGCTCGCAGCCAGCCTGGGCCCCTGGGGTTGCCCAGGCCACAACACTACGGCTGAGACCTCGCTGACACAGAGCAGCTCCTGGTGCTGCAATCACGTGGAAGGCAATGATCTCCAGGAGAAGGACTGCAGAGAAGGTGCTGGCAAAGCTGCTCTGCGTGCTGGAGGACTGGCCACTGCGCAGCACTTCCACCTCCGACAGGGACAACATAGACATCTTTGCCCTGCCCATGAGTTTCTGAACCAGGCCTTTACTCGCCCCCAGGGTCACCTCACCAGGTGGCTCTCCATCCTCCCCCGTCACTGCACGTCCGTGCCTCACGCTGTGGGCTGGAAACCTGGGTTAGGGGCAGCCTTAAGAGCAGGCAGGCCGGGTGCTCCCCCTGGATCTCCCGTGGCCCAGGGCAGCGCCTGAGCCTCACCTTCCCATGCTCAGGCCCTGCCACAGGCATGTCTTGGCTCTGGGCACTGTCTCTGAGCTTTTTGCTTTCTGCAGGCAACGAGGGTGCTGTGACAGATCCTCCAGCTGTCCAGGCATCCACGGAGGTTGAAGGTACATTTCCTGTGCCTCTTCCTGACTCTGCTCTGCCAAATTTTCCTCAGCACAGAGTAGATGCCAGAGAAGGTCAATACCTTCTGCAGGGGATGCCAGCAGAAAGGCTGCCTTCCCACCAACCTCAACAGGTGCTCCATCCCAGACCTCCCATCCCTTCCATGGCCCTGGAGCTGGGGCCAGGACTCCTAACACGATCTGGGATTTGCTCTGCACCCAGATTTGCAGTGTTGACTGTGAAAGCACCTCTCTGCCATTTTGGGTATGTGTGGGGTGTTTGAAGTCCATCATAAGCATGGCTGGGACACACTCCTCAATGCTAAGACCCACCACTGTACAGTGGGTCTGCTGGCCAGGTGACAGCCCCCTTCTCTCTGTTCCTCCTGCCGTTCCTCCCCTGCAGATGGGGTGCCCCACGCCAATGGTCGTAGATGAGAGCAATTTGTCACCAAGGGATGACCCAGCAGACCAGAAAAGCTTGGGAGAGGTGGGTGCACAGGAGCAGCCACCGCCCAAAGCACCAGCGTCCCCTCTCGTGGGACCTGAGCTGATGGCACAGAGCAGGGCTCTGTCTGCAGGCAACCCCACCAAGGGCAGCCTGCTGGGACACGGCAAGGCACACTGAGGGCCAGGAGCAGAGCCTGAGGGACATGGGTCCTCTGTGGGCAGGAAAGGGGTCTCCTCAGAAGGGAAGACTTCAGAGCAGGAAGGTGTTTTTCCAGTCTCGTCCCCAAAAGGTGCCCGCTGATGTTGGGCACTGCCTTTCTCCTGGGGAGGGGTGTTGCAGAAATACCAGGTCTGTGTGAGTCAGTCCCAAGAGAGGCGGGTGTGTGGGGGGCACTGGCAGGTCTAGTGCGGGGGAGCTGTGCTGCTGGGGCCAGCGGGATTTGTGACGGGCTGTGTGTTCCTAGGGCTCGCTGGGTGGCACAGGAGGGGATGGCAGGAGAAGGTCCAGGCCATCTACGAGGGGGAGTGAGGGCAGCCGAGTGTCAACAGGGACTGGCAGGGAAGAGGAAAGACCCTGGTCAGGGAGCTGCAATCCCTGCCCCGGTTGAGGAGGGCTCTGCTCCCTGCAAGGATGAGGGGTGGTGTGGACAGAGCAGAGAGAGATTTCAGGGGCACGTGGCGTATTTGTGGCCAGTATCTTTAGCTGATCCCATTGGCCCCTGCTCCGTCCTGGCCATGGGGAGAGCTGGGTGGGGTGGCCTTGGCAGGAGGCGTTCCTGGGGTCCCACAAACCTGAGCTCTGACCTTGACTCTGTTCCTCTCCGTTCCAGCCCTTCAAGGCATGACAAATTACATCAGCCTCTCTGTCTCAAATCTGGCAAGCTCAAACACTATTTCTGCTGCAGACAAAAATCCTTCCTCCAGGTCCACGCCGCTGGTGCTGCAAGACCAGCTCTGCAGGGCACGAGGAGGCACCCCTTGTCTGCGGGACAATGGCTGGCTGTGCTGCAGGAGCTCTGTGCAGAGCTCATTCCAGGAGCTGTGTGCTAGGGCCACCTGAGCCTGCAGGGAAGGCGGCATGGCTACTGGCCTCTCCATACCCATGGGACAGCCCTTCTCTAAGAGTGCTTTCTTTCACCCCAACATGGGAATATGAAATCCATGTTATAATACACAGAGACCCAGGAGAATGAAAGGGAGAGAACAATTAATGGCTTTTGGACCTGTGTAACTTCGTAATTTTTAAGGTGAGCTTAACAGCTGCAGCTGCCAACACTGGGTACAGATGCAGAAACAAAACTCTGGAGGAAAAAGAGGAAAAGAAAAAAATCCAAGCAAAGAAATTACCAGATTTCTAGTCTGTTCTAGAGGCTTTATTTCTGTAGCTTGTCCCACGTTACGTGCTTTCCTGTGCAGGACTTGGCCATCCTCGGTTCATGGCAAGCAGCACATGAATGGCTGTACCTGCAAATCTTGAGCTACTTCTCTTCCGCCCATCTTTCTCCAACCAGTGGGTCTTGCTTTGGTCCCTAGTGTTCCCAGGGCATTTGGGGAAAAGGAGAAGAAAGGTACTTGTGCTCAGATACAGTTACCCAGGCGTGCAGTGTGGTAGGAGAAGTGTCCAGAAACCCCCTTTGAGGGGGTTCTTCTTTTGGTTCCTCTGCTGAAGCCTTAATGGTTCCAACAAAGCTCATGGGCACAGCTGTGAGGATCCCTGAAAAACTTGTCCTTGGAGGTGTCCACAAATAGTGTCCCAGACATGAACCACCATTTGTTTCCTGCCTGTGTGTTGCCGGCTGGGTTGCTCAAGGTGAGCCAGGGTTGCTGGCTGGGTTGCTGAGGGTGTGTCAGGACAGCTGGAGGCCCTGAGGGGACGGGGTGGCAGGAGGCCATGAGGGGATGACGTGCTAGGGAGGCCCTGAGGCAACAGGATGGCAGGAGGCCACGAGGGAACAGGGTAATGTGATGTCTTCAGGTTTATCAGGGCAGCAGGAGGCCCTGAGGAGTTGAAGCAGCAGGAGGCCCTGAGGAGCCGAGGTGGGGGGAGGCCCTGACAGGAGAAAGTGGCAGGAGGCTATGATGAGCCCCCATGCGGCGATCTTGTTCCTTGCCACCCTGCTTGCCTCATGCTTTCTTGAGGCATCTCCCGTCCCTGTGGAAGAAGCCCTGGAGGCCAGGCCTCATCAGGGTGGTGGGGTTACCCCACAACAAGCCTAGGCTGGCCTGGCTGGGGGAGAAGGAGGAGAAGGGGGCCCCCACAGGGTCAGGCCCACTGGGTGCTGCCAGTGAGGAGCAGTGGCCAGAGGCAGGGCTGGTGGCCACCTGGGGCCCCTAGGTTTCCCAGGCCACAGCACTGTGGTGGAGACCCTGCTGACATGGCGCTCTGAGCCTGCAGAGCTGCTCTGACTGCGTGGAGGGTGATGGTCTCTAACCACGGAACTGTGGAGAAGGGGCTGCCTTTTGCATGTTATTCCTTTGTGGAAAACCCAGGCCCTGAAGCAACTGGGACCCTTAGCAGAGAGTGACCAGCGGTGTCCGCTTTCCAGTAGCCATCAGCAGCATCAGACGTACCCACACCCCACGGCCTGGCCGCAGGCGTCAGCTGCTTCATCGGCCTGCAAGAGCAAGAGGAAAGGAGAAAAAAGCTTTTGCCTCCCAGGCACCCACTCTGCAGCACTCATGTCTCGTGGCAAGGGGCGGATGGGGTACAGCCACAGCTTCTGTCCCCACAGCACACAGGCACTGCACCTGCAAGAGTCTTTTGACACAAGTGCTGAGGTGAACAAGGGCAGATCATGGCAAAATGTCCTCCAGTGGGGTTAGTCCCTATTCTGAAGGTCCTGTCACCTTTGACAACCTAAGAGGATCTTTCTCCATCTGGCCTGGGTCTTAATGCTTTTGCTGGTGGCAGAATCTAGGAGAATGAACCTCTGGCCGGGTCCAATCTCCTTTGAGCACCCTCAGTGCAACTCGTTCCCTGCCGTGCAGCATGGGAGCAGCTCTGGTCCCCGTCATCGGAACATTCCATGCTGCTTCATCACCACATCTGCCTGACTCCTGCATGCATCTCCCAGTGCCTTTGGGGTGGCTGTAGGCAGTCCTGTGCCAGCCCTGTGAACCCCAGCACCCTGCAGGATCAGAGCTTTTCAAGCTATCACTTTGCCCTGTCCATCCATGGCTGATGCACTCCTCGTGGGACTGCTTTCCCCAGAGGGGCAGCAGGTGCCTCTCCCATACATGGATGGCAAGCCAGGATAGCTAAACATCCCCAGCAGCAGGGCTGGAGCAGGCAGTGCTAGAAGGGGAAGGTGACGCTGAGCAGGGGAGCACAGCTCCTTGTCCATCTTTCCTGGACCCCTGTGCCAAGGCAGATGGAGGACCTCAACCCTCAACAGGCAGGCACCATGTCACAGATGTTACACATGGCCTCAGGTGCTCATGTTTGCATGACAGAGTGGGGTGCATGGCTCCGCATGGGGATGTTGGTTCTCAGAATGCAGCTCTCCCAGCTAAGCTCTCCTGTCCTGGAGAGCTGGGCTGAGTGACACCCAAAGCACTGCAGGAGCCCACAGCCTCACTGCTCACCCACCAGGTAATTGCCCTGTGGAGCTATTTTGTCCCAGAAGGTCTTGAGAAAATGCTTTGCCATACTTGGAAGCTGGCAGGATCCAGCATTGCTGCCCTACAGCTCCTACATGGTGCTGCTGCAGAGGTAATGGCTCCCATGCAGGCCACCCACAAAGCCTCCTGCACCTCCTGTGAGGAAGGGTGGGCCCCGGGGCAGTCATTCCTCAGCCTTGATGTGACACCAGCAACCCATCTCATTGGAGTAGCAGGATAAGCATCTTTGTTGATGGTCAGGGGCTGTTGCTGTTTGCTTCTCTGAGATCAAACCCATGTGATTTTCCAGCAAGGCAGCAAGCACCCAGGAAAAAGGGGTCCCTGGCTGCAGATACCTGCTTTTACCCTGTAGAGTGTGTGCAAGGCAGGTGAGCAGCTGAGAGTGCATTTTGTTTGCTTTCTTCCGGAATACTTAACCCCAGGCATCTGCAGAGGTTTCCACCCCTGCATTCATTGCCTGGGAGCCCAGCTAGCCTGCTGACTGCCGGCATGTTCCTCAGCTCCCAGCTTGCTGCTGCAAGGATCGGCAGAGGGCACCAAATCCCACCAAAGAGTCACCAAGAACAATTCCCAAGAGCCAGGGCATCCCACCGCAATGCCATAGACTGCCGATGAAGAGGAGGCTAGGGTGCCCAGCTGACCTCCTCCCCGAGGAGGGTGCCTCCAGCTGGGCAGGGTCCCTGCCACAAAATACACCGGGTGATAATGGAATTGGTCTCGGAGGTGCCAGACATCCTGCTCTCGGCTTAAATCCTGCATCCTTTGGGGGACAGGGAACAAGCCGCGCAGAGGCAGGCAGAGCAGCCCTGCTCTGGCAGCCGGCCTGGCTCGTGCAGAGGCTCCCCAGAGTGAGTGCAGAAGAGCCAGTGCCTGTCATGCTTCCGCCCTGACCTGTTTTGCAGGAGCTCACTCCCAGGTGTGCTATGTGTGGGTAACAGGGTCTGTTAGCAGCCACACCCAGAGGATGGACTGGGGCTGAGGGCTAGACAGCAGCCTCGGGAGAGGGGGGCTGAAGGAAAGACTGGGAGTAAGGCCACAGTGTGGACCTGAGAGTTCCATCCAAGAAATGGGGCCAGACACAAAGACCAGCAACCTGTCGTCTGTCCAAGGACCGTCCAGCAGATGGGCTGAACACAAGCTCTCTACCACACAAGTATGAGGTCCACACAGGAAACGGCACCTCTGGTAAGCTACCTGTTACACAGGTCCAAGGTCCATCTGGAGACAGAGGCATCAATAAACACACCCTCACAGAGCTCAGGCCAGGACTAGGTGCTCAGGGCTGAGCTGATGTGAGCGAGAACAGGACCCACAGCTAGAGGATGTGTGGGTGGGGGTCCCAGGGGAAGCTGTTCAGCCTCATCAAGACCCATTAGAGCCCTCAGGGGCCCAACACTTAGAGCAACCCAAAGTTTGAGCGCAAGGCATGGGCCTCAAGGTTTCAGCTCTGGTTGGGGCTCCTCCTCAAGATCCCATTTGGATCTGGGCTCCCAGGTTGATGGGAGCTGCATGGTGACAGTGCCCATTCCTGCGTTTGGTTGTGGTCAACTACCTGTAACCTGTTTCCTTGTACCTCTCTTCCAGGAGTGGAGTTTGTGGATGTTTTCTGGGGGTGATTTGCTGGTTCAGGGAGGGAGGAAGAGCCAGGTACCGTGTTCGTAGAGATGCTCCATCAGAGCCCAGAGCAGCTCCAACATTTGGTATCTTTGCTTCTGTGAAATCCTAGGTATATCTGGGTCACCAAGCTTTGGAAAATGTCATTGGGTCACCACAGCTGACTTGCTCATTTGCTCTCCTAAGTCCTTGGCTTTCAAGGGTCCGTGGCACACTCCTAGTGAATGCACAGAGGGGTCACATACCCTGGAGATGCTTTTTCACCTTCCCAGCAGACAGGCAGGGGAAAAAGCCAACTTTCCTATCCATGAAGTGTAGCCACAAAAATCAAGCAGATGAGTGTCCAGCTGTGCCACCGGGTTGATGTGTCAAAAAGCCAACTTCTCAGGGCCAGGCAGGAGGTGCTGCACCTTCTGCAGGCCCCTTGGGGAGGTGGGGGGGGGATGGAAGGCAGACCAGTCATGAACCCACAGCACAGTACAGATAAGCAACCTTCTTTCTGCAGCCAGCAGCCATGCTCATAAATAGCAGGAAGTTTCAGATATCTGGATAAGCAATTTCAACTACAGTTGGTTTTGCCACACGCAGGGGGTGGTTTGGTATCCGTGCCTGGAGGGTGTAATTATTCTCCAGCTTGCCAAGTGTCTGTCCTCCACCGGGCCAGGGCGCTCACCACGCTTCGCTGGAAAAAACACTGCAGGACCTGCCGGTGGGAGCAGGTGGAAAGCATGCTTATGGGGACACAACTGCAAGTGTCTCTACATGCCAGGAGGGCTGGGGATGGGCTTTTATGGGAAAGCCTACTGTCTCGCCTGAGCACATAACTCCAACAGCTGGAGCTTTGAGAAGCAATTTGAGATTAAAAAAAAAAAATCGCAGGAGGCAATGATACCAGTGAGTGCCCAAGGATCCCCCAGACCTATGCAGCCTGGACATCAGGAGCCTCCTCTTGCCCACTACCCACTGCCCAGCAGTGACACCACCTCTTGAGAGCAGAAAGGGGAGCACAGGGAGCTGCAAACCCACACTTTTGTCTTCTAGCTCCTCCATCTGGGGAGAGCTGTGACATGTAAAGGTCTCTCTGGGAGAGACAGGGCAGGACCAGTTCTTTCGCTGGTGCAGTCAACCCGGGCATGGGAGGGGAATTAAGAGGGGCCTTTCTTCTCCAGCTCCAGCAAGCACAAGGGCAGCACACACAAGGGCAGAAGTGGAAGTGCACAGCAAGCCTGCAGGGTCCAAGTTTGCACCTTGTTTCTCTGCCGGNGGGGGGGCAGAATTTGGCAGCTCACCCTCTTTGGAAAGGGTCCAGCTGCCTTAGGAGAAATTCCTCACATACCTTTGCTGTGAAGAAAGTGCTGACCTGTTCGGGGGTGTTTGCTGAGCAAGTGAAGACGAGCCAAAGGCAGCTCCTAAGTGCTGGGGGAAAATAGCCTGTTTTCTCATCACCGGGGTTAGGCAGCAGGTCAAGCTCTTTGGGGAAAATGGTGCCTGGTGGCAGTTACTTTCTGTGCTGTAAGCAACTCCACCAGTATGCCCCGATGCTCACTGCCTTCACATACTGCCGGGGAGGCGTTCCAACTATAGCAGAGGAACTGATTGTGCCGTGCCTGGAACTGATGTGGTAGGTGACTATTGGAGGTGATCTGGCAGCTACATCCAGGCTGCTTGGCCAGACACTGGTGCCCAAGAGCTGCCTGTGGTGCTCTCTGAAACCCTGCCAGTCCCAGGGGAGAGACCCAGGAAATATGCAGAGAGCTGGAGTCTCAGGGTCTTGTTGAGACGGTGGGTCAGAGAAGGGTTGTTTAGCTATGGTAGGACTTGGAGCATCTCCTGGGATGCTAAGGAACTGCACAGGACAGAATTGCTGTTCCTTTGTCATAACAGAAGCCGGCTGCTGGCGCTGATAACTGCAGTGCCAGAGAGTATTTAAACCAGAAGCAGGCAACTGAGGGACAGCACCTGGTCTGGCCTGATGGGACTGACATGAGGAACACAGCTAATGTTCAGTACACTTCTGAAAATGCCAGAAGGAAAATAAACAGCATAACTGCAATAAATAAGGAAGGCAAATCAGATACTCTGCAGTGCCTGGAGAACAGCCAGCACATCTCGGCAAGAGAGCAAGGGCAAACCTACAAATGCTTCCACACCAATGCCAGACACCTAAAGTCAGATACTTAGGGATTTTTACGGGAGGCTGTAACAAGGGGACACTTCAGCTGCCCACTTGCAGACTGGGTCAAAGTGTCAGGGAACAACATGTAAGGATAAAACCTTTGGTGCCATCCGCTCAGAAGCACTCTGAGAACCAGGAGAAGATGCTTTTCTGGATCTGCTCTTGCACAGCACATGGGGCTTAGCTTGGGAGAGTTTACGACAGCTGTGATACCACTTGGTTTTAATTTTATGGTAAGGAAGAGCACGGTGAATAAATCCAGCAAGTGGTTATTCGATTTCAAGACAAGAGGCCATGTAAAAATGAGGAAATGTGTCAAAAAAGAAAAAAATAGGCCAGTCCCAAACCTCTCAGTGCTGTGGTCCAGAAAGCCAGAGGCTTCCAAGCTGCCTGGAGGCTGTAGAAAAACACCATATTAAGACCCTCAGTAAAACATGGGGCAAAGAGCAAATAGGGCAATCCTGTAAAGCCCCTGCACAGGTGATGGGAAAGAATGGGGAACACAGGAAAAGGTTGATACTGAAGAGCAGAAGGTCTGCAAAAGAACAGGAAAGCTGAAAAAACAAAGCAAGTTGGATACAAATGGGGAAGCAAGAGGGCTAGGAGCAGGCTAGAGGACTGTCCTGCTAAATGTGCTCAAACAAGTGGTGAACAGCTCAGCAAATCTACTGCAGGGACCAGGAGGTAAGTAGGGTGCGCAGGGATGGAATGGCCACAGTGGACATGTCTTTGCCCTTTGGCCATTTTCACCCCCACCCATTCCAGCTCTCTTCTTTTCCCAGACAGGTGGGAAGGTCTCATAAATCAAAACAGACATCCTAGTGGAGTTATCCTAGAGAGACAAGCTAAATGCTGGTCAGTCCTGGACAGCTTGGAGGTGGCCAGCACCAGCTGGGCCAGAAAGGGATGGGGCACATTGACTGTCAGCAGGTGTGTGGTCAGGTCCTAGCATTACCTTATGCAAGGTTGGTACAAGGTTTCCATGAGCGTGGGGACCCTCACAGAACCAATCCTTCCCAGCGGCCAGACCCTCTCCCGGGCTACAGGAAGCCTGGTAGCTCAGTGCATTCTGGAATGGGGAACTGAGGCAGAACCTCAGGGCATCCAGCTGCTGAGCAGCCTGGGGTAGTCCAGTCTCCCACAGAGCCAGCCAGCACAAGCTTCTCTGCGGGGAGCTGGGAATTTCCTCATCTCAGGGAGGAAACGGCTCCTATTTTGAGTCTTGCTGGAGCAAAAGGCTTTAATTTCTTTTTTTCTTTTCTTTTTTTTTTTTTCCCCCTTTTTTTCCCAGCTGGGTCAAAGTTGACCTTTCCTCTCCAGGGGAGATGCTGAAGGCAGTCTGGGAGAAAAGATGTGACAACATCCTGCTGAGACGCTCCCCGGGGAAGCAGCACTGCCCCATGCCAGGACCTTCAGTTTTGGGGTTGTTTGCCTCTTTTGGAACGTTACCTCCACACATAGAAAACACAGGCATGCGTCACCACTAACACAGCATCCCCAGGGCCCCTCTGGTCCCTCCTCCAGCCACCACCCTGCACTGTGACCTGTGTCCTCCCGCCTGCATCCCACTCCCTGGGCCTGAGCCAGAAACAGCCATGACTTACAGCCCATCAGCATTATGCCTGGTAAGCTGACGGTGATGCTTACAGGGGTCTCCCCCAAATGGCAGCCTGGACTCAGCCCTATTACTGTGTCAGATCCATCTTTCTGCTGGCAACCTCGTCTGACCTGGCCCAATTTCAAGGCTCTCCCTTGAAAAAGCACCTCTGTCAATGCAAGAAGGAAGAGGAGCATGCTCTTTTTCTTATGTTAAAAACAAACTGCTTTTCAAGAGGTCTCTCTGAAAGGGCTGGGGAAGGGAAGCAGGAATCCGGATGAGTTTGCTTGCTCTGTGGCTGCTGGCCCTGGCTCACGCCAAGCAGGGCAGGCAGATGTTGATTTGATTTGAACTGAACTGCACTTTCTGGGGGAAAACAGGGAGGTGGGCATGTGAGCAGAGCTTGCTGGGGCACAGTGCCCGCAGGCAGGTCTTGTGAGGGGACTGAGAGCCCTGGAGGACCCATCTCAGCAGGGAGCTGGAGGCTGTGGGTAGCTCCCACCAGCTGTAGGAAGGACATGGAGTGGCTGGAGCTGGCAACCAGGGTATCCCAGTGTGGGAGGACTCCTCCCTTTCATGACCAATTCAGGCATCACAGCTGATCGGGGGCGTTTGGGGGAAGGCTTCAGGAGCTCACCCGGCCTTGCTGGATTTGGCAGAGCTGGGGCCAGCTGGAGCTCCCAGTGAGCTCCAGTCCTACAGAGGGATGGGGCAGGGCGTGCAGTGGGACGGAGCAGAGGGAGACTCACTGTCCTCCCCTGAGTGGGTAATGGGGGCACAGGCTGGCACATGTGTCCACAGGCAGTGAGAAGAGATGCTGCTGGGGGACGCCATGAGCCTGGCCACTAACCAACGGCTGGTACTCTGGTAGTCTCATAGTGTTTGTGGTTATGGCATCAGGGATACTGGTGGGGTTATTATATTATCTAGGGTCTTTAGGACCTGTTCATGACTATGAATGTCTCTCTCTGCTTTCTACCTGGTCCTATCCACTTCTCAGTCCTACTCTGGCAGCAAGTACTGGGGCTGGGGACAGAAACGTCTGCTGGGATCTGCTTTCATCCTCTCTGTACTGATTCTCAGAGAGTGCCCCCAGTGTTGGTGCTGCAGGCTGAGTAACAGCTCCGCATCCACGTCACCCACCAGCTCTGTGAGCGTGAAGCCCTCCATCATCCCCGACTTCTACCCCCTCCTCACCTCCCAGAGCCCCTGTCAGGTGGTCTCACCCCCTCAGTTAGCTGCTCCATCCCCTCCATCGTTGCAGATGCTCCTCGTACCAGCCCCACTGGGTCCTCTGCAGCTATGGGGGACCAGACCTACAGCTGGTATCTGGGATGCAGATGCATCAAGGTTTCATGCAGATCCAGAGCTCTACCCTTCTTAACGTCCACTGTCAGCATATGAGCATGAGTGCACAGCGGGAAGTGAAATAAGTGCCATTTCCCACAGCCAGCCAAGAGGCAGAGACCCAAGGGCGAGCCGCTGCGATGAGGCATGCGGGAAGCATCTGCCTCGTCCCTTTTCCCATGGAATGCTTCTCTTGGTCCCTCATCTAATGTGTGCTGAAGTATTAATTTTCCCCTTGAGTGGATGAGTCACAGAGAAGCTGGGAGGGAGCAGAGGCTGCCGGGACACCCCAGGTGCCTGTGTCTGGTGGGGAGGCTACACAGGAGGGAGGAGGCACTGCCCAGGGGCAGTGTGGGCAGAGAGCAGGAAGGATGCAGGTGGTCCAGCAGTCTAGGGCTGACTCTCTCTCTGCTGACGCTGCATGGGGCTCCCCAACCCTAGGATAGGAAGGGGGATCCCTCCTCTGGTCCTGGTCCTCCAGTGGAGGTTACTTGTGTAGCAGTGCTGCGCCTCTGCTGAATTAGTGGCTGTGTGTCTGTGGCTCCAGACCAAATGCTCTTGCTTGCCCTTCTCTCTAGTGCGTCGCTCAGCTCTTTTATTGCCAATATCCAGCTTGGGAACAGGCCAGGCCATCTTCATCAGATCACAGCTACACCAGATGAGAGCTGTCCACAGCATGTGGCCCAGGAGAGAGGCAGCAGCTCCAGGACATGGCCACGGCTGGGGTCTTCTGCCTGCCCAGCTCTATGTGAGGAGCTCCAGTCTCTGCAGTGGTGGGGAGACTGTGCCATGTGATGTGGGGGGGGCTGCAGACAGGAGTCCATCCAGTCCCTGCTGAGGTAGGAGGTGATGGTGCAGTGGTCCCCCAGCCCTGGCTCACCTCCCTGATAAGCTGCAGCAATCCACACTGTCCCATTCTCCTCGCATCTACAGGAGGGATGCGGGTAAGCTCCAGATCCTGAAGCATTTCTGCTGCCGGCTAGGCCTCCAGCCACCCCCATAACAGCTCCTTCTGCCCTCTGCAGTCCCTTGCTAATGCGTTTGCCAGATCTGTCTGCTAGGGCCAGGTACAGGGCTAATACGCTCCCAGTCTCCCAGCACCCCGACCTGGCTTAGCTCATCCCCTGCCTACATGGACAGGAAATGTGCTCCCCGCCCAGCCAAACTTTTGTGCTTGCCAGCTTTCCTTGTTGGGGGAATATCTGTATTTCCAATTATTCCCACTCCCTGCCTGTGCTCCTTGGGTCCTTCCCAACCACCCACCTTCATGGCTGTGTGTGCTTCACTTCTGGAAAGGAGGGATGCCTTTCACAGACCAAGATGCTGTTGCATCATCCCTTGCCAGATTCTTGCTGAAGGTGTCAGCTGAAGGGAGGGCATGGTGCTGCCCTTTGCAGTGGACACCCCTCCTGGACGAGCTCCTCCACCGCTGTCCTGGTGGGTCTAGGCCATCAGCAAGACACGGGTTTCTGAGCCAGAGCAATGGATGTGGCAGAGAGATGCAAAACTGGCTGCTGCCAGCAGTCCTGAGCACTTACACTCCTGGGTTGTAGACAGGAGAAGGTGGCTTTAAGGCGGACAAATGGCACACCAAAGTGACAGGACTGGCCACGGCCACCGCTTGCGGATTGGTGCAGATGGGACAGCCCTGCCCATCTATGGTTTCCTGCTTCCTCTGCTTGCTGCAGCCTTTGTTTTTCTGCACCGGCGCTTGCCAAATACTGTCCTTTGCCTTCTTGTCCCTTAATGCCCCCTTGGCCCCAGTGCTATGGGTCCTGTGGCTCCCCAGCCTCCTCACTAAGCACCCTGTGGAAAAGCACAGTGGCAGCAGGACTAAGCCCCCTGCCTGCACCCCAGCTGCAAGTCACAGGAGCATCTCACAGCAACCATGCACAAGCAACTGGTTTTCAGCAGTAGCGACAGTCACGGTTTCTGCCGGCACCCCCACCGCTCCCACAGCACACGGGTCACAGCTCCTCGGGCTACCCTGCAGCCTGGGGACACGCTGCCCTTCACAGCAGCCATCGCACAGAAGCCACTTTGGGAGGGGAATTCGGACGTGGGCCATGTGTGCCAGCCCTGGAGCCACAGCCAGGGATGTGCCTGGGCCACAAGGCTGGCATTTCCAGCACCCCCCTCTGCCCAAAGGAGGGAAGAATAGGCCGGTCACCCTTCAGGGTTGCCAGGATGACATTTTTTTGGCCACTGCACTGTCCCAGCCACAGCTGGCAGGGGCTGTGTGCTGGGAGCTGGGGCAGCCCCTCTGTCCCCACACTAAGGTCTCGCTGCCCCGGGCCACTCAGCAGCGTGAAACAACCAGCCACGGAATGCGGCCAGGAGGGAGTGGGTGGGAGCCAGGCACAGGGGTGGTGGGACAGCGGGACCCTGGAGGAGCCGTGCAGAGATGAAAAATACCAAAGCTTTGCTGGAGCTTGAAGCCTGCGGGGCAGGAGGGCCTTTTTGGCTGGGGTTTGGGAAGTCGCGGCTGCAAGCGGCTGAGCCACCATGAGAGCACTGCTGGTTTCCATTTGGTCAGCTTTCGAAAGAGCTGCCTCACTGGCAGCATGTCCCCCCGCGGTGGGCAGTGTTTGTTTGCTTGGGAAAAGATGAACCTCATTATCTGTCCTTCATGGCTCTCAGACTTTAAAGCACAGCAGGAGAAAATTTTATGATGGGAAACTGCCCTGGTGTCAGCCAGGCACTTTGCATGGAGGTCTGCTGGGGGGAGGCGGACCTGCGGTGGTGGGGCCAGCACTGGGGCAGAGACCCACTGTCAGGCACAGGAAAGGTAGGAGGGTGGGCAAAAGGTGATGCACTTGAACCTGCCCCATGTCTCTTCCCAGCAAACAAGCACAGAGGGAGCTGGGGGAGGCCAAGCAGAGCCCAGAGGTGCAGAGAGGAGGAAGTTGGGGCTGTAAAGCAGCTCCACATTCACCTGCACCTTGGCACTCACAGCACCCAGCGATGACATCTCTGCTCGTAGTGCATGGGAAGGTCTGGGCAGGTGGTCAGGGTAGCCCCGACCAGGTTTGCACCTCCTGGCCTGTGCAGCACTGATAACAATAGGAAGAGACAGTGCCATGTTTCCCTGATAAGCTCAAGCAATGCCTGAGCAGCTGCCTGGAGCTGCCCAGAGCCTCTCCCACTCTGTGGGAGCATTTACCCACCAGGTCCCATCAGGCCCATCAAAAGTCGGCTTGCTTTGAAGATACCGCCACTATCAGGGAGGATCATTTTCTGTTTTCAAGGAGATTTTTCCAAGCACCATCCTTCCACCAGGACTCTCCTCCCACTTGCTGCACACTCTCCAGACCCAGTGCCATCATGACTCCTCCTGCAGCCTTCTGAAAACCCTGTGCGAAATGGCAGCCCAGTGACTCAGGACTGCCACGTGTTGCTTTTTCTGCAGCTCAGGTACTCTGGCAACACACATCAGCGTCTACCTGGAGGAAAATCATCCAGCTGAGGAAAGGGGTGGTAAATCAGTCAGTCAGGAAAGTGCAAATTTAACAGTCCCGACCGCATGAAATCATTCTGCACCCAAACAAAAGGCAGCTTTGGTGTCTATTCATCGCCCCAGACTGGGGTCCTGCTGAGGGGCTGCCTGCCTTTGGCTCCGTGGTGCAAGGCGTGGTTAAAAGATTTATAGCTAAAAGATGGATAGCAATAACACGCACCTCTGCAAGCATGGAGCTGAGACGCTGGATGTCATGGTTTATTCTACTAGACCCAAAGCATGGCTTAGACTAAACACCGCCTCTGCCATCAGTGAATCACTTCTAGATCCCCTGGAAGTTTCCAGGGCTTGGATTTCAGAAGCTTCCTGCCTCAGGGCAGTAAAATGCTGTGGAAGACAAAGCAAGGTGTGGCAGGTTTTGTGGGGATTATCCTGCCCTCCACACGGCTGGGGCTGGAGGGAGATGAAAGCTGGGGTAAGGGGAGGAGGTAAGCATGGGCAGTGGTGGGAAAGGTGTGGTGCCTTGCTGCCCAGGGCTCTGGCACTCCAGCCCCCTGTCAAGGGCTGTCCCAGGATGGTGCCCAGGGTCCCCTCGGCCCTCTGTCCTGCTGGGCTGGGCCAGGTTCATCACATGAACAGCCGGAGCAGCAAGGGAACCTCATGGGCTTCCCGGCCCCCCCACATGCAGTCGGGAGGAGCGAGGGGCTGCTGAGGTGGAGAGGACGAGTAGAGGAAGGCATGGGGTGCCCAGATGGGAGCACCCTTCCCTGCTTGGTGCACCCGGGGCTTGGATAGGGGACAGGAGACGGAATGAGCTCAGCTCGCTGATTCACTCCCTCCTTCAAGACCAGGCCTGGCCTGCGAGCAGAAACTCATGTGCTCGGTGGAGCAGGCGATGCCGGGACAGGTCCGGGCTGCCAGTGCCCTTCGGGGTGATGGTGCTCCCCAGCGCCCCAGGAAGAGGGTGNCCCCGACCCCCTCGCGGCTGCAGGAGTCCGGCGGCGGCGCAAAGCCCCGGGAGCGGGGACTGGGGGCGGGCTGAGCCGCCGCCCCGGCGTGCCCGCTTCGCCGCCAGACCGGGGCGGTCCGTCCCTCCCCTCCCGGTCCCTCCCCTCCGCTCCCCGCCTCCCAGGCCGTGCCGTGCCAAGCCGAGCCGCGCTGCCGGCACCGAGCGGGCACCATGCGCCCAGGGTGAGCGGCGGGGCTGAGGCGTTGCGGGCGCCGGGGCTGGGGCGTCACCGGGACGCCGGAGCCGCCGGGGCTGGGGGGCACCGGTAGCGCGGGGACCCCGGAGCAGCTGGGGCCGGGGCTGCGGCTCGTCGGGACCCCTGCACGCAGGGATTACGGAGCCGCCTGGGCTTGGGGGGCATCGGTACCGCGGGAGCGACCGAAGCCGCCGAGGTTGGGGGGCACCGGTATGCCGTGGGAACGCCGGGGGCGCCGACACCGGTACCGCGGGGACCCCGGAGCTACCGGGGGTGGGGTTCGTCGAAACTCCGGTGCAACTTGTGCTGCCGAGGCTGTGGGGCACCTGTGTACCGTGGGGACCCCCGAGCTGCCGGCGCGCCCCGGGGCTGCAGGAGTCGGGGGCGCACCGGTCCGGCTGGGGGCTGCCGGCCGAGGGACACCCCGGAGCAGGCGGGAGGGTGGGTAACCTCTTGTTCTCTCCTTTCTTTCCCGCAGGTGCCCCCCGCGGCGGCTGCTGCTCGGGCTCTTTGTCCTGCTGGTCCCCACTGCTTCCCAGGAGACGGGTGAGTGCGTGGGATGCTGAGGAAGGGGGACCCTGCCGCTGTGCCTGGGGTCCTGGACCTCCTTCCTGTCCTGAAGCCCCCTGTTCCCTGGGATGCAGTATGAATGCAGCCCTGCTCTCCAGCAGTCATGGGGTTACATCTCCCCTCAGGCCAAATGCTGTGCCTGGTCCGTGGTCTCCAAAGAGATGGGTGATGGAGGTAGTTTCCCCCCATGCACCCCTTCAGTGGTCACATCCCTCCTGGCCGCTTGAGGGTGGCAGGGTTGGGGTCTCTTGGGCCCCATCTAATCGCTGGGCCACTGGGGAAGAATGTTGGGGAAACGCTGTTCTGGGCAACCCATGAGAGAGATGCCTGGCCGCAGTGCACTTGGAGTCTTTACTGGGGTGAGAGTGGTTTGCCCAGATTGCTCTGGTTGTGAGACAGATGGGATGGTGTTACCCCAAAGTGGCCGTGCTGCATTTGTTAGTGGTTTCTGCTGTGCCTGTAGAAGTCCTCCCCGTGACTGCATGTCCTTAGAAGTGTTGTGAGCAGTAGGAAGCCTCAAGCATGTGCCCCAGGGATGCAACACCTCCCACTTCACTGGCTTTCCCCTGCCTTCAGGGCTCTGCAAAAAAACCCGCTCATCTTGCTCTCAAGCAGCTTGTGCCCCAGGAGAGGGGCATTCGGTGCTGACTCAGCTCTCCAGCCCTTCTTCCCCCATGGGGCACACGAGCCCGTTCTCCCACTGCCTGAGTGCATGAGCTGCCTATTTTCCTGGTGAACTTTAGCTCCCCGACGGGGAAGCTTCCTCCCAGCTGCCAGGCCAGTTGAAAGCCCTCCTCCCCTTGCAGCCGATCTCTGGATGTGTGCCCAGCGTGAGGTGGCAGAGAGCACCATGACTGACACAGGGAGCCCCCAACCCGGCTTGCAACCCAGGAGCCCCGTGTGCAAAAGCAGCTGAGCTGCAAGCGGGGATCCAAAACCAGGTGACTGTGACTTTTCTCTAGGGTGATGTTTTGGTTGTCTTCTGTTTGTGCTAAGCATTTTCAGCTTGCCAGCAGGTTATGAGACGTGGTTTGTACCCCTCTATAATCATAGGCTGGATGAAACATGTTGGTAAGTTGCTGCCCCAGGTACAAGTGAGCTGGAAGTCGGACAGGCACTGGGCTGTGAAATCAGCAGATTATTTACCGGAGCAAGGCTTCGTGTCATCTAGGAACAGCTCGGGTTTGGCTGTGCAGAGACTGGATCATGTCGTAGAGGGGAAGAGAGTGTCCTCGGCAGTGGGGGTGCCTAGCACTCCCAGAGTGTGTCTGGGAACACTTGATGAAGGTCTTGAAGTGCCCCGGGCTGGGTTTATGACACCACTTTCTGTGGCGTGGGTGCCTCTCCAGGGACTGTGGGAACAAAGCTCCTCTTGGAGGTCTTCAAAGATGGGAACATCATTCCCATGTGAAATCCTGAATTGACTATTTTAGGTCCCTGGAGACTGTCCAGCACAGCCAAACTGAGCTGGAGGGCCAGGAGCTGGTTTAACAGTGGTTACTCAGAGCTGTTTGTGCCCTTCCCACCCTCTATTGGCATCTCAGCTCCCAGAATGGCATTGGGCATGCAGGGCTGGCCGGTGCCCTTTGCCAAGCTGAAGCTGCATCCCCCACGCCTTTGAGCAGCCATGCTGGGGAATGCCAAGGAGGTTTCATGTGGCACACAGAGGGGTTAAATGTTGGGGTAGTACCACTGGCGCTGGTCACTGCTAGCAGGGAGGTGCCCATTTCACCCAGCAAACTTGGCTGTCTCCCAAAGGCAGGCTGCGAATCAGGTTTTAAAAGAATTTCCAAGAGGGTTGGTGGGGCTTTTTTTTTTTTTTTTTTTTTTTTTTTTTTTTTTTTTTTCTCCTTCCCTTGGTTCAATGTCCAAGGACTGCAGGGCCTGTTCTGCCAGCGCTCCTTTGTGATGGCTCCTGGGGAATGTTTGCTCTGAAGGCTGTCCTGGCATGGAGATAACCTCTCTGTTTATCTGCCTGCCTTGCAAATTTAGGGGCTTAGCTGACCAGAGCTGGTCTTACCTCTTATCTCCAGATCTCTGGGATTCTTCAGCAAGGGCACGTAGCTGCACAGGGGATGAGGATTGCTGCAGGGATGCTGCTGTGAGACCAGTCCTGAGAGTGTGGGGGAACTGGGGTACGTGTAGGACTACGGGGTCCCCAGTGCACAGGGCAGTAGCCCAGGCTGTGTCAGACACTGGGGAAATCCCTGTTCCCAGGAGAGGGGACAACCTTGGTTCAGGTCATTGGAGATGGGGGATCTGCACCATTAGGGGTTTACAAAGCCAACCAGGGTCACCCCAGTCTGGTGGTGGAGACAGCCTGACTTCATTTATCTTCTCTCATGCTGAGTTCCTCTGCAACAATTGGGGCTGGGATGGGCTGATACATCAAGGTCTTGGCTGGTGGCGGTGAGGAGGATGCAGCCAGCACCTGGGAAGCTGAGCTGCCTCCTCCTGGTGTTAAATATAGCAGGTGCCGGAGCTGCTTGCTGCTTGCATAGGGACTCGTGCCTGATTTTATTTCCATCTTCAGTGGCTTGTTGGTCTCAATGGCTGGGATTCCTTGCAAGCACGTGCCTTCAAAGATGAAACGGGTGCCGTGCAAAGCAATTTACAGCCCGTGACATAACTGTTTTGGCATTGGCGCCTGGGGATTTTTGACAGGTGGATTGGAGCTTTCACAAGCATTATTTTAAGAATTTCTCCTAAGACTAGGAGAATGGCCGTGGGAAAGTGGCTACTGCCAGCACCCACCAGCATGGGTTCGGCTTGGGGAGAGTTGGCACCTCTCAGCTCCAACAGCATCCTTTGGTGCTGAGGCCCCTGGGATGGGCTGGAGCGAATGGGGAGGATGCTATGCTGGGGAGGCTCTGTGAGCTCTTCATCTCCTTATCAACTGCTGGGACTTCTGTTTGCAAAACGTTATCTGGCCTGCTGCTCTCTGCTGTGGGAGCCGGTGGGGAGGGAAAGCGCCCTGGCCTGCTGGCAGCTGGAAGGAGCCAAGCCTGTGGATGTCTTCCTGCAGCGCTGCTGCATGCTCCCAGAACTCCTGGTCCATCCCCTGGCAGATGGATCCCATCCCTCCTGCCCATCCAGAGGAGGAGGCAGCGGAGATGAAGCAGCCCTGCTTGGATGGCACTTTGGGGCTGAAACTCAGTTTCGAAAGAGACTGAGTAGTCCTGCAGAATGGCAGTACTCCCAGGCAGGATTTTTCTTCACTTCCCTTGATGCAAGCAACCTTTTAAAGTCCTGCTCCTAATTTTCTCGGTGGTTTCGCTGCTCCATACCTAGACTCAGTCCACCCCCAGCATCCTTCACCCAGAGCTCAGATGTGATTTTGGGTTTCCATGTGGGGAAAGGGAGTTCAGCCCAGGTCTCTCCTGGGTGCCTGGGAGCTCCACACTGGCACGCATCCCCGGGAGGACAGAGTGCTGAGCTCGTTTTCCTTGTGGCTGCTGGGAGATCCCTCACACACACTACCAGATCCCAGAGAACTGGGGTTTCTGCTCTGAATAGCAGCCTCTTTGTGACTTTGCTTCTTATTTGTTTTCACCTGCAGCTGGAATAATCTCTTCTTACAGTGTTTATGTTGATACAATTTGGGTGCTGTTAAAGAGCAAACTTAGCATTTGGAGACAGAGGAACACATTTTGTACTCCTGTTTCAAGCATTATTGCATGGCTTAAAAAATCCCCAAGCAGATAGCTGTGCTGCTGGGAAACAGTCTTTTGTCTAGTGGGGGGATGTCACTGCTTCTTCTTAAGGGGGCAGGAGTGTGGAGCAGGGAGCGAGCATGGGGGGTGTGGACCGATTTGAAGGTGCATCCTCCCATGAATGGAGAGCCTGCAGAGGATACTGAGGACCTGGGAGACATATGGGTGACATGGCCGCCATTGTTTGCAAACCAGTCTCCTGGGCAGCCCAAGTGGTGTGTGGAGGAGCTAAGGTCTGTCCTCAGTCCTTCAGGGTAATGAGGAAGGGCTGTTCTCACCCCAGCTCGTGCCATGAAATGCCACTGTTGTGTCCTGTGGCACATCTGGAGCTTGTGGCAGTGGCTCTGGGAAGAAACTCCCAGGCACATGGGGCAACCTGCTCTTCCACACAAGCCCAAGGCAAGTCACCCTCGTCTGACTGCAGTCTTACTAATTTACCCACTCTTGCTTTGTCATAGAGTAACAAAATGGCTTGGGTTGGAAGGGACCTTTGAAGATCACCTAGTTCCGACCCCTCCTGCTGTGGGCAGGGGCATCTTGCACTAGACCAGGTTGCTCAAAGCCCCATCCAACCTGGCCTTGAACACTTTCAGTGATGGATGATTCACAGCTCCTCTGGGCAACCTGTTCCTGTGTCTCACCACCCTTATAAAAAGTTTTCTTCTGTATTTCCATTTTAAATTTACCATCTTTGTTTAAAACTATTGCCCCATGTCTTGTCACTACAGGCCTTGCTAAAAAGTCTCTCTCCATCTTTCTTATAAGTTCCCTTTATATACTTAAAGGCCACAATAAAGTCTCCCTGGAGCCTTCTCTTCTCCAGGCTGAACAACCCCAACTCTGTCAGCCTTTCTTCACAGGAGAGGTGTTTCAGCCTCGGTCATTTTAGTGGCCCTCCTCTAGACCTGCTCCAACAGGTCTGTGTCTTTCTTGTGGTGGGGAATACAGAGCTGGATGCAGTGCTGCAGGTGAGGTCTCAGGAGAGTGGAATAGATGGGGGGGAATCACATCCCTTGACCTGCTGGCCATGCTTTCTACCTGCTCCTGCTCTGATTTGTGGTCTTGGTTTAGGTTACCCCTCTATGGACATACCCTCTTCCTTCCAAGCACTGCCTAGACAATGGGGATCTAGGGTTCCCATTGCCCAGCCATGTGGGAAGCCATGGGGTCCCTGCTGGTGTACAACTCAACACTGCATCCTTCCTGCACTGGAGTCCTCATGTTTCTCACCTGGGCTCCCTCCTGCTGCCTGGGGGCTCCCTGCTTTCCTGTGGTCATTACAGACAGGCATCCACCATAACCAGCTCAGTAGGGCCCAAGCAGCTCTCCAGTTCAGTGAGGTCCATGCAGAGCCCTGTTCAGCCAGGAGAGATGTACCAGGGAGGTGGGTTCAAGGAGGGGTACTTGCCCTGTGTCTGGAGACTAGAGGGAGAAGATCCTCCATCCGCAGGCAACCTTCCCATGTTTTTCCAGCTAATGCTTCCCTGCCTTGAGAGGCGCTGTGACGTTGGGACTGCTTTGCAGAGGGTGACGTCTCTGGGAGGATGCATGGGCAGAAGGAGCTGGAAGAGAAGGAGGAGGGTCAGAGCCATGCAAACTGCTCACATGGGGCTGACGGGCTGCTGCACAGCTTTGCTGGTGAGGGCTTGCCTACACCTTGCTGCTCCTGCTGTTAGATGTGTGCAGTGCTGGCTTTTCTGATCTGCGGCAACTGTTAGGGATGATGGCCTCAGCCCTGAAATAACAATCCCAGTGAGTGTACTGTGTCTATTCCAAACTCTGATAGTTTACCCAGAAAAGAATTAATTCTGGCATTTCAGTAGAGAGTTCAAAGTGCTGAAGGAGACATCTGGGATTAAGTGTCAGATGTATATCAGCAGCCCAGAGGTATGGGATTAATAAAACATTTTAATGATCCTCTAGCATATCTGATGACAACTGAGAAAGCGTTGGGAGATGAATTCTTTCCAAGAGCATCCTGGACATTTCTCTGGCTGTGTATGCAGCCTGGAGGCAGCATCTTCTGCAACTGATGGGGGGACCAGTTCTGGGCTCCACTTCATCCCATCACTCCATCTCTCCTCTGCCACCTTTGGGGTGCTCTCACTGGCTCTCCTGTCCTCCAACCACATTCCTCATACCTTGAGTACCAATGAGTGTGCAGCAGCAGTGCTGCTGCCCTCTGGGAAGATGTGACATGTCTTGCTGGTCAGAGGAGACACTGATGGGTGGGAGGTGGTGGAGGAGAAACCTGCAACAGCGTTGGCTGGTACTAAAGCCCCTTGAATATTGGGGAGTGAGACAAAGTCCCTGGCTTTGTGGATGGAGGAAAGTAAATGGTAGCAGCACATGTGCGGTTTTTGGCTTTTAATGTGGGATTGATGGGATTGATTAGCCTAGAGAGCTTTTTGCCAAAGATATAATTGAAGCAAGGAGAAGAATGGGATTAGAAAATGTACATTTCTACAGCTAATGGGGGCTTCTGATGTTGTCTTAATGTGGATTTGGAGCCACGGGGAGAAACGCAAGAGTGGAGGCTGCAGACACTGTAAGAGCTGCAGTGGGCTCGAAGGCACAAATGGATCATGTTGGGTGGGAGTGAGTGAAGAGCAGAGAGGGAAGGATGTGGTGGGGAGGAACCAGCAGAACCTGGGAAACTTGTGAATAATACACTCTGGGTGATGTTTATGCAGATTTGGGTTAATACGGAGTTGCTCTGATACCTGTGAGGCTGTCTCCTGTGCTTGGAAAGCTTGGCTCCGCTATTAACGTGTGAGAAGTCTTCATTTAAAGAGAAAGCCATTGGGTATCTTGTTGCAGTGTTGCAGCCTGAAGTCCCGTATCCCTCCTGGTCACCAGGGTTGCTTGTGGGGTGAGTGGCTGCTCAGCAGCACAGCCGGTGGGTTGCCTCGGCAGTGCTGGGCGTGTTTGCCAGTTCTTCCCGCGTAATTGCATATCTTGCAGTGTGTTCTTTGTTTCTTGGCTCCATTTCCTTCCCAGCCAGCGTGTGCAAGAGCAGACGGTGGGCCAAAAAACCTCAACAGCTCTGAGGCATGAGTACAGTTAATAAACCCTTCGGGGGTGAAGGGATGCTTCCCACAAGCCAAAGGTTTTTGCCTCCCAGCAAGTGTTGGGGGTTAGGAGGGAGCAGGAACTTCCCTGCCCCAGGGGCTGTGGGATGGGTCTGCTCTGGGGACAAGGCTCTGGAGACTTGCTGTGCTCCGACCTCTGACCGGCAGTGCTGTTTGGCAGGAGCATCCCTGGTGCTGGGGGCTTTCTCAGTGAGCAACATCTGGTCCGGAACATCCCGTGTCTGCTGGTTTTCAGTTGAAAAGGTTGCTTTTGTGGAATTTTTATTGCTTTTTTTGGCATCGCCTCCCAACCCTTTTCTAAGATTGAGATTGTTCATTAGTGGATTTTATAGTATTTTTATTTGATTCCCAAGCTCAATCTGCTGGTTTCCTCCTCCTGGGGGACTGGAAGATCTGGCTGTTCCTCTGACCCTGTCCCCAGGTTGTGGGAGTCTGTTCAAACAGCCTGGAGTGGGAATAGCAGCCAGGGCACCTGCATTCTGCAGCTTGCCAGCCCAGCATCACCATCCCTATGCTCTTCCCACCATCGCTGCTAACATGCATCTCCATCAGCCCAACAGCCCTTGAAGCTATGTCTGATTTTATAATTCATAAGTAAGCCACCTGCCTCTCCTCCAGTAAATGCTGTAGTCAAACAATTTTTTTTTCTACCTTCTTCGTTAGTCTGTAACTTAATTGAGTTGGGGATTGTTGACTTTTGATTAAACAGCACCTTTTTGATAACCCCAGATAAGCTGGCAGTGCTTGCTAGCTGCACCCAAGCTGTGGATGGTGGCCTGGGTCCCATCCGCTTTCCTTCCAGTGCAGCAGTGTTCCCAGCCAAGGCATCCCCACGCTGGGGTCCATCTCCCAGGGAGGCAGGTCAAGGAGGTCCCCATTTGATGGGTGCTCAGGGCTTTGCCCATCACTTCTGCTGGTGGGTCTCAGGCTGCTGGGTCAGGGGATCTGTGTTTGTTCTGGTTTATGATAGGCTGTAATTTATTAAACGGGCAGTGATGTGAGATTGCCAAAAGGCAGGGGATCTCCCCAGTGCCAATGTGGGACCCGTACCTTTGGTGAGATGGGTGGTGCTGGGGTGTTGCATGTTCCACTGTGCCTGCCAGCAGCGCAATTAGCAGTGTCCCCAGGGAAGGGGTGACATGGACCCCTCTTCTAAGCCCCTATGGTCTCGGTCGGAGGGGTTATGCATGCAAGTCAAGGTAGCAAGGAACCCGCCAGTGTGTTAGGGTGAAGGTGAAATGACATCTTGTCTTGCTCTAAACAAGCTCTCCAACATGGAAAGGCATCTTTTTCCAGTGAGGACAGGACCCTCATCTCAGGGGAACCTTGGCATGGGGCTGGGTGCAGATGGAGACCCTGGCTTCAGCCTTGGTGGTGAACACTCGCACAGCCAGCCAGATCTGGGGATAGCAGCCACTCCTGAGGTTTCTTGCCAAATCCCAGCATGGTGTCATCTCCCTGCTCCCTCCTGGGGAGCTCCCCTAGGATGCCTGCCTGCTCTCAGCATCATTCCCAGGGATCAGTTATCTGTAGCCACTGTCCCTCCCTCCCTTTGGGCAGGGGGCTGTACTGTGGTAAGGGGACAGGCTTGCCCAGACCCAGGACCCGCGGGTGACACGGAGCCCTGGGACACCTTGTGTTACCCTCTTGCTGATGCCAGCATCTCCCCAGCCAGGTCCTGAAACAGGAGAAGAGCTAGTAGTGGCTACTCTCCATGTGCCGGGACTGTGAGCCTTCAATCCAGCATTCGTTAGCACACGCTCGTGATTAATAACCATTTGCCTCACTTATGAGATGAATTTGTGCTCTGCTATTGAGCATCATGGGCTCATTCACCCTGGGGGGAGGATGGGCATTCTTGGAGCGAGGAGGCCCCTAGGAGGTTACAGCCTGCTGCATCATGAGTGGGAATTGCCTCTCCAGAGCCCCAGCATGGAGTACACGGCATGGCATTGCCCTCCTGAGAGCTGTCAGCACCAGTGAGCCTGCTGGAGAGGCCTGATCCAGTGCAGGCATGGACCTGATGGCTCAGCTCCCCACAGCCTTATCAAGGGAGGTGAAACCTTTCCAAGAGTGTCCTGCGCATCTCTCCATATGCAGCCTGGAGGCAGGATCTTCTGTGGTGGATGGGGAGGCCGGTGCTGGGTTCTGCTTCACCCCACAGCTCCATCTGTTCTCTTCTATCTGTGGGGTGCTCTCACCAGTGCTCCTGTCTCCCACTCGCACTGCCCATCCCCTAGGTACCAACACGCATGGGACAGCAGCACAGCTGCCCTCTGGGAAGATGTACCCCACCTTGCTGATAGCCAGTGCTCAGAGGAGGCAGTCATGGGTGGGAAGTGGTGTGGAAGAGATCGGCAACAATTTCAGCTGGTACTAAATCCCCTTGAATATCAGAGAGTGAGAGAAAGTCTCAGCCCCTGGCATTGTGGATAGAGGAAGATGTGAGGCAGCAGCACGTGTGTGTTTGTTGACTTTTGACGTAGGACCTGATTAACCAGTTGTTATTTCTGCAACTGCTTTGGGGATATCTGCACCTGGGGCTTGATGTTAAATCTCTGTGTGGGGCCAAGCCCAGTGCTCCAGCCTCCAAGGCCATCCCTGGGGCACAGGGAAGCTGGGGCTAACTCCTCAGGGGTGAGTACCACAGCCCCATGGTGAGCCTGGAAAGCAACGGTCACAGGGTCGCTCCTGGCCACCCATGCCTGGGTGAGCTGTCCCCAGGCATCCCCATCCTGCGACTACACTCAGGCTGGCCTATTGCCTGCCAAAGGTCCTGGAGGGCTGGAGGCCATGCCAGGGATTTGCTCTCCAGGTGGCTTTTTGCAGGGATGACTTGCATTGGTTGATGATGTCCCTGGGGTAGGGGACAGTGGCACCGTCAGGACAAGCCGCTCTCTGCTGGCTGACACATCCTGGATTTCCTCAGGGTGAGTGGCAAAAGGGAAAGCTGTGGGTTTTAGGTTTTGGCATCATGAAGAGAAAAAGCCAGGAGGGAGGTTTCTAACCACTTCCCACCATGCAACCAGGGCGCCATCTGATAAAAACGTCAATTTTGTTGAACAAGCCATTGCATCTTTTTGGTGGGGAGGTGGAGACATCAGGCCATGGAGGTGGATGATGTGGGGGAGTCCCAGCATCACCCCCAGTGGGCTGAGATGGGCTCGCTGTCACATTACTCAGCAAGGCAGGAGGTGGAAGAGGTTCGGCCCGTGACATACCCTACAGCCACTCAATGGCTGAGTGAGGATGCCACTCACTGAGGTCAGCGTTTGATCTCGTAGGGATTCACCAGGGCTGGGCAGGAGATTGTGGTAGCTTTAGTGTGGTCCTCTCCCAGCCATAATGTGTGGCAGGGGTGGTCCGTGCTGGGTCTGATCCAGTGTTGGAGCTCAGGGGCAGAGACATCCCTGCCAGACTGCATCAGCAGTGCCCAAGGAGATGGATCTCCTCGGGGCATTCTGCAAGGATGGAATGCCCCCCTGGGTCCAGCCAGCCACCGCTGCTGCTTACATTGGTGTCTCCTTTCCCACCTTGTCTTCCTTGGGCTCAGCCGAAAGAGTTAATGAAGCCATTTGAGAGGGGCCCCCAGAGGCAACTGCTGGAGGTAATAATCTTCTCTAGGCTCTTTTTTTCTTTTCCCCTGCTAATTGCAGAGTTGACATCGTCCCCTCTCATGAAAGGCTCTTTTGTTGGCTGGGTTGCTGGGCAAAGCCCTGGGCTTGGCAGCAGGTTGCAAGACCCAGGTCAGTCTCCTGCACATCCCTCTCTGGCGGCAGGTAGTGAAATGGCTCTTTCAGCAACAGCAGTGTCCTTCCCTCCCTGACTCCTATCTACAAAAAACCCCCACCTCCTCCTTTTAGCCAACGGCGCGCGATTTTTGCCCCGGTCCCACCTCGCGAGCGGAGGGAAAGGTCAGCCAGTCTAGACGCTAATCCGTCAAGTGTTGTATTTCTTTGCTCGCGGGTGTCCTAGCAACAGGATTAATGCAGTGGTGTAAGGCGGACATTGGCTGGGTCCTGCTCCATCCTGGGCTGGTGGTCCGGATGTGTGCCGCTCCGCATGGCCAGGCAGGGGGAAGAGGTGGGCTGGACTCCAGGGGCAGCCCTGGCCCCAATCCCTGTGCTGGCCCGCAGCTCTGCCAGCAGCTCCCAATTGTTAACTTTGGTCCAGCAGCGGGGAAATTTGAGGGACGGCTGATAAAACAGGCTCATGTATGTTTTGGCTAGCCAGCATCCATCCTGATGAGAGGTGAAACCTCTCTGCCTTCCTTACTGACACCAAGTCTGATTTGGGGAGTGCACTGGGGGATGCTCCGCGGCTAGGTACAGCCCATCTGGTCACACCAGTTTGGCTGCAACTGCACTGGGACCTTGGGACAGCCTGTGTTGCTGTGAATCTGACTCTCACAGTGGAAATGGGTCTCCCAGTACATCCCTAATGCTCCATCTGTGCGCAGTTGAACAGTAGCTGTGCAGGGATTGCTGTTAAGCTCCTGGCATCTCTCTGGCCTCAGGGTTTTGCTGATGTGCTTTGGACTGATGAGCCACAGTTGTGCGAACACCAGTAAAAAACAGTTTGCTTGGGGAGGGAGTAAAAATGTTTCCCATTTCTTTCACTTTGCTGCTTAATCTTTTTATCGCACTGTTGCTGTTCCGTTTCAATTAGACCAGTTTGCTTACGAGTGTTGCTGGTTATGCTTCACCACCTGTGCTGGGATTCAGGGGTGCAGCTGGTGCCAGCATTTGGCATCAGAACACCCAACGGGTGGTACCCCTCTGAGTACCGCAGAGTTTTGGTGGGTGCTGCCCAGCCAGAGCTGACAGTCCAAGACTCCCCGTACGCAGCGTGGAGGCACGGGGCAGCTGCCCACTGATAACACTGTCCCATTTTAATCATTTAAGGCCATCCTCTGCTTTCCCTATGTCCCCTTCTGAGCTTTCTCCTGCCCTCCCTTCTTTGCAGAGAGGACAGTGAGCGTTTCCCCTGCAGCCTGTGCAAGCCTTTGTCCCTTCATTGCTACTCCCCACATCCCGTGATGCTTCCATATCCCTGAAAAGGTGGGTGCAAAGCAAACTCCTCCAGACGAAAGCAGTTTAAAGAGTAAAACCTTCATTCAATCTTTGCCCTACAGCTGTGTTGGGGCTCCCCCCAAGCAAGTGATGGAGAGGAGTGGGACTGGCTGCATACCAACGCAGCCTCGGGAGCTCCCCCAGCATCCTTAAAAGCAGGGTGCTGGTGCGGTAGTGGGGCTCACCCCTGGAGGCCCTGGAGCCTCCATGCTCCAGCTGCCGACTTTCCGCCCTGCAAGCGACCACACGCTTTAATTAGGCAAGGGGCTGGCAGAGCTCCAGGTTTGGGAGAAGGGGGGTTCTTTCCCCACAAAGCCCAGCCAGGCGCTGTGGGGACAGGCAAGAGCTTGCCCTGAGTCCCATAGCTAGCTCCTCCTGCCTACGTGGTGTGTTTTTGGTTTTTTTTTTTTTTTTTTTCCTGCAGCTGGGATGGGTTAAGTGGGGTTTTAGGAGTGGTTTCTTTTCTCTTGAGTGCTTAAAACAACAACAAATAAAAACCCACCCCAGCGAAACAGGCTGGTGACGCTGCAAGGAAGGAAAGATGTTGCTCTGCTGATGTATGGGGCTTTTTTAATCTTTACAGGTCACTGCTAGCATTTGTGGAATTGGCCTTGCTGCAGGAAAAACTGGTTTCCAGCTTTCCCGTTAGGAAGAAACTTCTGCAATCGTGTAATTAAAATGCAGAAGAAAAAAAACCCAATAAATCCTAGGGCAGCTGTTTGTGGTGCTTGTAGCTCAGTCCTTTGTTGGCTGCGTGTGTCCCCTGCCTTGCTCTGTCCTTGACTGTGCTGCCTGCAGACAATGGCAGAAAAAAAAATGCAATTTTTTGCCCTTTTTCTGGTCTTTCTGGCTCATGCACCAGCCTGCAAAAGCGGGGAAAAAAAAAAAAAAATCATCTACGTTTTGACCGTGAGGGTGTTTTAATCCATCTTGAGGCAGTTTCCAGTATTTTTTATCACCTTATCTGAGCTGGTGCCGGCACCAGGCTGGACTCCTGTTGTGCTGGGGAGATTATGAGCATGACTCCCCCATGCCATGAATGAGAAGTGATGGGTCTGACTCAGGTCCATTACAGTGCCCTGCTGCAGTGGCCAGCAGCTGCCTCCAGGGGCTTATCCCAGGGGTTCAGGGTCCCCAGGGATATCCGAGCTTTTTAGGAAGACAGGAAAACTGTGCTTTAGCGGAATTTTTTTTTCAGTTTCTTCTTTGCTGCCAGCCTTTCGGACATGTCACATATGCTTGAATATTTGGGAGGTTAACGTTTTTTTCATCTGGGGTGGTGATGGGTACTGCTTACTTGGGATAGGGAAAAGGCCCCCTGCTATTTGGGGCACCTTGAACCCAAAGAGTGGTCGTCTGGGGCAAAACATCCCAAATAGCTTCACTTTTTAGGGATGACTAAACGGAGGTCCCCTAATGACGTACCGTGTTGCTCGCCCAGCCTTTCCAGACCACCCCCCCTTTGAACCCTGTGGTATGTGAATTTTTGCTGGTGTCAGAGGGTCGGCGGGCAGCAAAATCCCTCCCGGTTAAAGGGTGGGAATACCAGTGTGTGCAGCTTGGGATAATTACCAGTTGTCAGCCAAACAATAGTGGCATTGTAGGGCAGGAGCAAAGCAAAGGGCCCCAGTCCTGAGCGTAATGTTACTTTTCTATTTATGTTTCCATAGTCTTTGCTGAGAAATGGCCCTATTCTCTCTAATCCTCCTCTTCAGGCATGCCTGCTGGGTTTTTTGTGTGGTTTGGTCTGGGGTTTTTTTAACCCTTATTGTCCCAGAAAACAGCTTGCAGGGACCCATCTTAGTGGTGCTGCGCTGCCTGGCGGTCCTTGGCTGCTGGTGGCATGCCCATGGGCTGGTCAGCTTTGCTTTGGGATGCTGATGCCGAGAGGACAGTGCCTGGCTGTGGCATCATCCCTGTGCTCAGGAGGGGGCAAACCTGCTCCTGAATCCCCATCTGCATGCAAGCAGGAACCCAATTTATGCCCATCTTGACATCTGTCATGTTATAGATGTCAACTCCAGTGCTTTAAAGCTATTTATTGATGTCATATTTTGCCTTTAAAACCAAGTGATTTGTTGAAGAAGGGAATAATTGGTCAAACAATGTCTTTTGGTCCCCATCTCCTGCTTGTGCTGAGGACTAGTAGATCTCTAGTCCGGCGTGTTCGGTTCATGGTTGGAGAGGGAAGATGTGGTTTTTTGCCTCATCCAAGTCGTGGGTGGTTTCCCCAGTGCTGAAGGAAGCTAAGGAAGCTTCTCTCCACTTGCGTGGAGCAGCAAAGTAGCCACCGACAACACTGACCTGTTTGATCTCTTTAATGTCCGTCTCCAGTGGTGCTGGGACTTTCACAAAGATCTACATTTTGCTGCTTAAATACTTTCCATGCCAGTGGAGACATAGTGTGTCGTCCTGGTAGAGAGTGAGGGACTCAGCCTTGGCTGACATCAACTTAATTTCAAGGTGTTCAACTGATTTATTTTTTTATTTAGTGTTGGGACATGTGCAGCCAAGTATGTTCAAGGACCAGATGACACTTTCCCTGTTGAAGTGGTCCCTCATCCAGGCTGCTAACAAAGGCGTTAAATATATTTGACCCCAGCATCCACCTCCCAAAGGGTCTACTGGGCATCTCACCCCCTTGTATCCCCTCACTTTGGGGGACTGAAAGCCATGGCAAGGTCTGGCATGAAGCGCGGTGTCCAGCAGACGGCCCTGGGATGGGATGTAATGGGATACAATGCCAAAGCAGGATGGCCAAACTCAGCTGCCTGGTGCAGAGGAAACTTTGGAAGGAGCAGGGAAATGATGCCAAAGTCATCAGCACAGGCAAACTATTGTCTGAGGAGTGCAGAGAAGTGGAAGGACCATGGAATGGACAAGGAGTCTTATTACAAGCACAGCCGGGGCCTTTCAGAAGCTCCAAGCTAAACAAAGTCCCCTGCACTGCAGGAGGGCAGCACTGACAAGATCGAGGCTGGTTGGATAAGCAGAAGATTGCAGCTGGAGTCCAAAAAAACCCACCCTGCTGGATTCCTGTTTTCCTTTCCATTCCCTAGCAAAATAGTGTTTCTCACCACTTGGCCTGGCAGCAACTTGGTGAGCTTGGATTTTGTTTGCGGTGTGTGAGACTGAGGATGAGGTTTATGAACTGCTGAGTGGGTTTCCTTCACCGTAAAGCTGTGGACAGGCTCCGTAAAGCATCCACAAGCTGTGGCAGCTTCCTCTTGCAACAGCAAGGACCAGCTAGCACCCGGCATCCCTGGCTTGCGGCAGATGCAGGATGGATGCCGTACTGCGGGATGGATGCTGTACCACTCCATCATAGTTTCAGGTACTACTTTGTTTGGCAGATCTTCTGTGTTTTGTATGGTGAATTGGGGTTTTTTTTAGCCATGATAGTATTTTCCTCTGCACTAAAGTCCTGGAAAACAGCTGGGAATAGGCATCTTCCAGCATTTGTTGTGCAGCCTTCAAAACTCATGCACGGTTACCCTCCAGCAGCACTCCTTGACATCAGCAGCTTAACATCCTGACACGGTGCAGTGTGCAAGCACGGTCGAAGGGTGGGCATGTAGTCCTGCGATCCTTTTCCGAGTCCCTCTTGGTGCTAGCCCTCTCCATGTCTGGGAATACGCTCGTGGGAGTATTCCCACGACATTTTGAGCTTTGTTGGCTTCTCTGCTGCATGATGCTGGAAGACTTCATTTGAGCTCTGAGGAGGCGTACCCCACCTGGGTAGCTTGTCTTCCTCTTCTCCGCTTTGCTTTGTGCAAATGAGCAGGTTGCAATGGCATCGAGTCGGCTCATAAACCTTCCATCCCAGCCCTGATGTCCCCTCATCCCACAGCACAGCATACATCCTGTGGCACAGCATCCATCTGTGAGCTGGGATGCTGGGTACGTTGGTCTCCCTGTATTTCTAGGTATAAACAGGTGCCTGGGAATAGACGTGCTCCCCAGCCATGGACCCACTCAGTCCCTCACAGATATGGGAACCAATCCCCCCCTTTCCAATAACTGCGATAGACCCCTGTGCCTTCCCAGACAGTGGTTGCAGGCCCTGCTGGAGCCCCCTTGGCTGCGTGCTGGGGCAGGAATGCCAGGAACGCAATTGAAATTTGGGGTTTCCCAGGAGCTTGGCTCCCAGGCTGAGCCAGGAGCTGGGTAGGGTGTGAGGAGGGGGGTGAGTCTTCCTCCTCCAAGGAGAAATTAGTTGGCAATGTGATTTATTAATGCAGTGGAGGATGAGCGAGGGGGTTGCATTCCTTCCCTCACCTCCCCTTGCCTTATCTCCAGGCTGTCGGTGAGCCCCGGAGGGAGATGATTGATGGGAAGCAGAGCCGGTGGCCCCCATGGAGGCAGGGCGGGGGGAACCAGTGATGGCACTAGGGGCTACAGGTCACACCAAGCTCTCCTTGCATTTTAAAGACCTTGCAGTTTTAAGACCTCTCTTGGGTTTGGCTGTGCCTGGAGGGTGACAGCTCCTCTCCACTATCCATCCCCTGGGGTGGCCAGAGCACCTCATGGGGTGACCAAAGTCATACCAGCCCTAATTCCCTGCCTTGGCTTCCAGATAAACCAGACGCTGCCTTGTCCTCCTGTACATGTGGATGGGAAAAAGGGGGACACCAACATCTCTTGACTGTCCCTTCTCCAGCTTGAGTTTCCCAGTCTTTGCTGGAGGGTAACGAGTTACAAGGCAAACTCATGATGCCTTCAGTGAGACCGGCTTCTTGGCGCGTCATTCCCCGGGGGCTTGACCCCTGTGGGTATTTTTAGTCACTCTTGGAAGGAAGGCTGTTTGCTTTGCGCTTTGTTCGCCCTGCCCATTGCCATTGCCTGCATAATTTCCCATGAGGGATGACAAATTAAAAATACTCCTTAGATGAGTAGGATGGATGCCCCAGAGCAGTGGGTTCCTCTGTCTCTGCTCAGTTCAGGTGCAGGAGGAGGATGCAGGTAACAGTGGGGGTATGGGCACAATAGCCCTTCTTCCCCCTGGGGTTATTTGATGGCTCCCCCAGGCAGTCATGAACATTTTTATGGTTTATTTTATTGAGGAATTTGCTGAGAGGATGCTTCTGTCTCCCCATGAGTAAATGTTTAGGAACGCTGTAGTCCCAGGGGCTTGGTGGTGTTGCGCAGCCAGAGGTGGGGGAAATGCTGGCCTGGAGGCAGGTCCCAGCAAACTGGCACCTGCATCACTGGTGTGGTGTTCAGGGCTGTGATTGGTGCCATCGCTCATGCCAGCTTGGCCCCTGTGCGTCTTCATCCCCGGCCGCTGCCTTCCCATCTCCCTGGCTAGACGACTGTCTGGAGGCTGCGTCTGTCCGCCTGTCCTGAGGCAGTCTCTGCATGGGAGGTCAGCGGTTCAGGATGTGGCAATTTCCTCAGCGTGTGTCTCAGTGAGGGCCTTTTAACTGTTGTTTGGGCTTTTAGATGAAGACTGGATTAAAATCCCAAACACCGATAAGATTTATGGACACCATCTGCCGCTGACAGTTGCTGAATTTTTCTGCTCAGTGCATGAGTGTTTCCTCCTCCAGCACTTTGGCTGTGCCAGTGTCAAAGTTTCCTTCACTCCCCACCAGTAGCCACGTAAGGGGAGATGTACAGATGGGGCAGCAGCGGTGGTCCCAAGCACTTGCTCTGCTGTGCTTTTGTGCCCTTTGGAGGTATGTGCCTTCTCAAGCACCCTATGGAACTGTTGCCGTCACTGATGGTAACCGGCAAGCTTTCGGCAAGCTGCTGAAGTGCCAGTGGACTCTGGAAAGGTTGTGGGACTGTGGTGTGTTTGCATCCTGGGGCTGACCCCAGACATCCTTCCTGCTGGTCCCAGGGGGGCATTTCATGGAGTACTGCACAACGCAATGCCTGCTCTGAGAGGACCGTGGACATTTTTATTGGTGGCCAAAAGCAAGAGGCAATTTGCAGACATCCTGCCTGTGGGCTGGGGGAAGTTGGAGCTGGACTCAGCAAACAGAAAATAGATAAAAATAGCGTGGTAATGGGCAAATTTGTTAATTAAGCACATTAAATGTGTTAATTAAACTCCAGATTTCTAAGGGAGGCTCCTTGGGAGCTGTGCCATGGGGATGCTGTGAGATCTGTCCCTCCTTGGCTCCAGGGGCTTCTGGCTGAGTGGGGGTTGCTTTGGGGGTTCTTTCCCTCCGTGGCTCAGTCTCTTGGCAGTGGGATCTGCTGTTGCCATTAAAGCCCTTTCTGTTGCTGTCCTTAACTTCGGAGGACTCAAGGCTTCTCACCCAGGACATCTCAGACCCGGTGTCCCGCACTGGTTTGTGGAGACTTTCCCTTCAGATGGGAGCAAGGGGAGGAAGTAAGACGCGCGTGAGGGGAGATGGCATCTCCCTGCCTGCACTCTGTCCGGCTGCAGTTTGCAAAAACCGCTGCGGGTCCCTGCCCAGACCTGGGTGACCTATGAGCTGGTGGCCGGGGTGACTGGGATAGGAGGTTACACCCTGGTGTAAGGGTCATCATGCCTGATGGGGTGCAACAAAATGGGTCTCACGAGGATGCCTCTGCGCTCTGCTTGGCCTGAGGCTCCCTCTGCTGTCTGTCTGTCTGTGCCTGCCCGGCTCTTGCTGAGGGTCCAGCCTCGGACTGTGGAGGTGGGGAGTGACTGAGCTGCAGGGTCCTTGACCCCTCTCAAAATGCAGTGGGGACAGCAACCCGGAGCTGCCTCTGGTTAGAGCTCAGAACGTGGGAATGGGAACACAGTGCAAGCTGCAAAGCCCGGTACATTCATGGCTGGGTTTGCTTTCCCTGGATGCCATCGTGGGCTGCTCCCATGGCATGGGGACATGTGTGCCCAGGTTGCTTGAAACCTGCTCGCGCAGCCCCACTTTGGCCTCTGAAGAATAACCACCAATGGGATGCTGCAGGTCTGAAACCTGGGTGACAGGCTTCTTTTTATCTTTTTTCCTCTTCTTTTTTTCTTTTTCCTTCTCTTTTTTTCCTCCTTCTTTTTTCCCTTTCCACCCCCTCCCCTTCTCTCCCCTCCTCTTTTATCCCCTCCCCTCTCTCTCCCCTCTCTTCCCTTTTGTCTCTCTCATCTCTCTTTTAATCTTTTTTCCTATTTTTCTCTTTTCTCCCTCTCTCTTTCCCCTCCCACTTTCCCTGCCTCTTCCCCTGTGTCTCTACTTTTCTTCTGGGACAGGACTGAGCCCACAGCGAACAGTGCATCTTCATTCCCCCTTTTCCAGTGGGACCAGCAGATGCTGGACAGTGGTGGGAAGACACAGCCAGCTTGTTCAGGAGGAAATTGGGAACAGATTGAGGGTCCAGTTTTGCTTTAAAGAAGTGCAAGGTCATGACGAGCTTCCAGCAGCATTCCCTGGAGTATCTGAAGTGCTTTTTGGAGCCTTTAGCCTAGAGGACACTAAAAGAAGGGATTTCCCCTGCTCTGTCAGCAAGCCGGCTGCTGTGGCTTCTCTTTGGGAAAATACTTCTCCAAAATATTTCACCCTCAGGTATGTTCCCTGTTCCTGCCTTGCCGCTTCGTTGGTGGCAGAGCTGGGAAATTTGGGTTGGGATGCTCTAGTGACACCTGTGCCACTGGCCATACTCCCAAGTGCTGATTTTGGAAATCCTGGGTCCCTTATTTTGGGCCACCCCAGTTCTGGCTCCTTCCCTGGGAGCTGCCAGCGCAGAGGTGTGCAGTGAAACGAAGATCATTGACTTAACGAGGGCTGGCAGCAGCAGCCCCGCACACAGGGAGGTCCTGGGGTATTGCTGCTTTGCTCTGATCTGTTGTCATGAGCTGCCTAATCCCAGCATAAGGGAGAAATGGGATTTTTTTCTGGCTGGGCATTGTGTCTGCACATGCTTGTGCCATCCTAGTATGGTGCCACTCCCAAAGCCCTCCTGGCTGACACAAGGAGACTCAGTGGGGATCGTGATTCTCACCCCTGGCTCTGGGAGCTACCCTGGGGATGCTGCATGGCTCTGGGGAGCTCAGATCGCATCCCCAGTGCAGGCTGGCACCCACCCCAGTTATCTCCCCGCAATGTGGGGGAGATGCCCTGGGAACAACAAGCTTTTCCATCTGTCTTCCCCACCAGTGGGAGAGGAGCAGCAGTCACCAGCATTCCTCTTGGATGCACTGAGGATACAGAAGGGGTCGATGGGGCGCCGCACCCTTGCCCCAGGGGAGCAGAGCCGGGCGCAGCAGGGTCCCGTCCGAACACGCTGCGGCGGGTTGGCAGACTGGCTTCTTTCATCAGGTTGATGGGAGCACATGAGCTTTGGGGGGGGCCGTATGGAAATGCTGACATACAAACACAAACATATCCTGCATTCAGTTTGTCGTGGGCTGTTGTTCCACAACACGTCACTAACAGCATCAGTCGTGGGGCAAGCCTATTAGCAACAGCATCCTTACTGTGCCAGCTGCCATTTTAAGGGAAAAACTCATCCATTTCGTTTAAAAAGTAGCATGGGAAATGCTGCATAAAGCAAAACAGACATCTGAGCATTTGTTTCAATGCTTTCCCTGAATGCTTTTAAACTGGAGCGTCAGGAGAGTTTCATCGCTTCCCACTCCATGTTGCAGGACTACATTAATGCAGACTGTGGCTTTCCTGGGCATGCAGCACCCCACCTCGGGGCAGCCAAAACTGTCATCTCCCCATCAGTGTCCCTTCTCAGGGACACTTTTTGAGCCACAAAGGTGACTTGCCCCACATCATGGCAAGAGCAGTGTGGTGGTGTGGTCCGCAAGTGTGCTGCATCCCAGCAGGGGACTAGGGACTTGGTGGTCCCCAGGGATGAGGGCTCGTCATCTCCAGAGCTGGGGCACCTTTGCGGTCGGGAAATGGGCCAGACAAGTGGATTTTGGGTCCTTTTTCTTTTAAGCTGGGGTGCAGAGTAACAGAATTTTTGGGGTCATGGGACAGCACCAGTGCTGCCTGGGGAGATTTTCATCCCAGGCTTCAGTAAAACTCAAGTACTCAAGGTTATGATTGCTCAGACCTCCTGGCTCCCAGACATTGCTGGTGTGTGATGCTTGCGGTGGGGAGGGAGGGTCACAAGTGCTCTCCTCACTGTCTTCCAGCAGCACCTGGGGGGTCCTGGCCCTGTAACCAAGTTGGGAAAGCTGCTCAAAAGCACTGGACTTTTGGGACTAATGTTTCTGACCAGTGGAAATCTTGGAAATGTTTTCTGACATTTTTTTCCTTCCTCATTCAGTTTTGCTCTGAGATTATAGCGTTTCCCTGAGACCTGTAGGGAAAGATACCTCTGTGTCCCACCAAAGCTGGGCATCTGTAGGGATTGTGTCCATGCATGACCCCCGTATATACAGCTCCCAATACCAGTAATTTAACCAGAGCCACCGAGCAGGGAGAGAGGATTTAGGATTTTCTGGGCAGTAAGAAGTTAAAAAGCTGGCAGCAGCAGCAGCAGCTGGGACAGGGAACAGCGTTAGTCAGAGAGCTGGCTCAGCTCCCAGAGGTTTTGGGGGGCTCAGGTGGGTCCCCAGCTGGGCGGCAGTGTCTCTGGGGGGCCGTGCTGGGTGCAGGGAGGCTGGCCCTTGAGAGAGGAGGGCTTAGCAAGGTCCGGCAGCGCGGCCACTCCTCCCGCTCTGCTCCGGTTTGAAGGGTCGTGCGCCGTAGCTGGGGAGGAGAGTGTGATGTGAGTGCTCCAGGAGTCTGGCTCGGGCAAAACTCCTGCCTCTTCCCTCCTTTCCTTCCTCCGGCCTCCCTGTTTCGCTCTCTGAAGCAACAGAGCTCGTTTTGCCTTCCTAATGGCCCTGGCTCCACCTCGCTTGGAGTTTCTGTTCCTCCTGGCTTGCTGCTTCTCCTCCTCCGAAACTCAGCTTCTGGACTGGATTTGGGGCAGCACGAAGACCACGGGAAGCCCAGCAGCACCCAGCAAGGGAATGGCAGTGCCAGAGCTGCTCGCCTCTGCAGCAGCTCCCACCCTGAGGACGTCCCCAGGGACATGGGGTGTCCAGGTGGTTGGGGATGTCAGCACCGAACAGCACCAGGAGCCGGATCCCAGTACAGCAACACCTGCAGGCAAAGGGACCGTGGCCGAAAACACCGAGCAGTGGGACAGGAATACCATGGGGCTGGTGGAGAGCACAGCACAGCCAGGTATTACCCCTCCCTGCAGCACATCACCTGCCCCTGGCAAGGAATGGGCCAGCAGCTCCACCAAGAGCCCGCAGCTCCTGGGGACAGGGACCACCGAGGATCCACAGCTCCTGGGGACAGGGACCCCCACAGCAGTGGGGACATGGGTATCCTCGCAGAGACCAGCAGATCCCTGGCCAGGTAGTGCCCCTTTTCTTTTCTCACCAGGTGACAGTAACCGTAAGCAGGTAGTGCCACCCCGGGACTCCACAGCACAATTGCCTGGACACAGCCACAGAGCGCCGCCCACCCCACCAAACCTGCGGCTCGGCACTGGCCACTGGGGGCTGGCACTGGCTGGCGTGAATGGGAGCCAGAGCCCTCCTTTGCCTAACAGGAGGGCAGCTAACAGTGTGGATCCTCCTCTTGCCAGTAACTCTGGTCCTCTTGAGTTTGATTTACTAGCCGCTGCTGCACGACTCTACAGCAGTAGTGGCACAGAGCTCACATCCTTCTTACCTGGATTGATGCCGCCGGCTGGCCGCTGCCTGCCCATCCCAACCCGCCTGCCCTTCTGCAGCATGCTGGGCACCAACCATTTCAGATTACCGAATTACCTCCACCACAGCAGCGAGGCGGAAATTCAGGCAGCTTTGCATGAGTGGGAGGGGCTGCTTGAATCGCAATGCCATCGCTACCTGGAGTGGTTTCTCTGCTTGCTCCTGCTCCCTGGGTGTACCACCTCCATCCCTATAACCCCCCCGCCGTGCCAGGGCTTCTGTGAGGCCGTCAGAGACCTGTGTTGGACGCAGTTGACTGGCAGGCACCTGCCTCTGCCTTGTGATGCTCTTCCCAAGGAGGATGAAGGGTATTCTTGTGTCTTTATTAATGCTTCTGCAGGTAATGTGGCTGGGTGATGTCCTTGTGTTTCTGTGTGTGTCTCCCTTCCCCAAACTCCACCAGGTTTTTAGGCACCAAGGGACACTTCTGCCTTGTCCCCGTGGGAGGCTGCTGAGTCCAAAATCACTTTCTATCCAGCCTCAGCTTCTTTAAACAGGGACTGCCACTGAGTTTTGATTCCCTCTGCAAGCCTGAGCCCTCCTCAGTCTGTTTCACCCCCAGTGAAACGCAGTGGCCAGGTTAAAAGACAGTGTCCCAGTGGCCAGGACAAGAGATAGTCCCCAAGAGAACCGTGCTGGCATTCAGGGCTGGTTTGCAGGTGCCACAATGCACAGGAAAGGGCTTTGGGGTGTCCATCTTGGGAGCAAGGCGCTTGCAGATCTGGCAGCTCCGCACAGGGACAGGAGAAGGACCAGGACCTCACAACTGCAGCAGCATCTGGGGCCATGGCAGTGAGGAGGCTTCAAGGTGACCCGTGACCATGCCCGCATGCTTCCCTCTCCCAGAGAGGCCCTTTGCCTTACGGTTAATGATTTACCCAGCAGCTAATGTTTGATCCCCCCCTGCTTGGCAGGCAGGGGAGATTACTTTGCTTCCAGTTTCATCATTAGGTAGTTGTGACCCTTCTGTATGTCAGCTGGGGACTGAGTTGTGCCTCTTCAGCAGAGAAAGGAAGAGAGCCTGCGGGGGATGACTGGCCCTTGGAGAAATGCACATGGGGATGGGACTGTAAGAGCGAGAATACAGTTTGGGATGAAAGCAGTAGTAGGAGCTCGCCGCTCCCCACACCAAAGTCTCTGAATGAGGCTGTGTTCCTACACCAGCCCCCTGCTCCCTCGGGTGATGGCCTGGGGCTGCCAGCCAGGAGCAGCAAGACGCCAGCTGCTGTCAGAGGGGCAATTTAGCCGGGGGCCAGCAGACAAGGGTCACTCATATGGTCTCCTCAGCGTCAAAGCAGCTCTGTTCACGAGCAGACCCTGGGAAGTTGTGCTGGGATCATGGGGATGCTCGGGGGGAGGTGCACACTCCTGGATGGACAGTGTCGGGAATAGGTGGGGGACATGGGGACTGTGGTGTAGCGCATGGAATGACTTGAGATGTGGTTGAGTGTCCCCTGCATCCCAGCTGGGATGGGATGCATGATGTATGGGGCCATGCTGGCAGCCCCAGATCGGGCCAGCCAGGAAGGTCATGGCAGAGCGGGAAGGTGGCTTCGAGCATCCCTGGGGCCTTTCCAATGGCAACAGGAGCAAATGGCTGTGTTACTGTGGCTGGAGACATCACTGCAGCACCCATCCCAAAACTACTGTGGCATCAGCCATCTCTGGCTCTCCACGGTGAGTGCTGCCAGTTTGCCACAGGAAGGAGTGAGTGTGATATTTGGTCTCTGGGTGCCCTTTGGAAAAAGCAGGCATGGCCTGAAAGGTTTGGGGCTGGGAAGAAGGACTTGACTTTTGCAGGGAGCAGCCTTTTGAAGGGGTCTCCCCTTACTCCCCCTGCTCCCCAGGTGCTCCCCAGGCCCCATCTGGCCTCCCAGCCCTGACCTCTGTCCACTTTGCGGATTGTGCAGGGTAAAGATGTGTCCCCATTTGCTTTGGGAAGTACCGGCACCCAACTCCCACCCTGGGCTCAGGGGTGAGTGGTGTGTTTGGAGAGGAGGGAGGATCCCAGAGCCAGCTGAAACGTTGAGGAGAGCATGGTTGAAAACTGCATTGCTAACAAAAGCCTCTTTCAGCCTGTCCCCCGTCATCCCGAGCCCCAGGGGCAGATGATGGCTTGTCTGGCTGCAGAAATTGAAGCACTGGATCTTACAGCCGTGCAGACCCCTGGGAGGAAGCTCTGGTTTCCTCTTCTGCTGAAGCTGCTATGAATTTGGCTTCCTCCATCCCAAGATAAGCTTCATCCCTGCATCCTGGTGTTTGTGATTGGCTTGGCCACAGATGCCTTCTCCAGGGTGGCTGGCATGGCTGGGGATGGGCCAGTGGGAGCAGGCTTGGGCATGCCGGAGCATGGGGTGTCTCAAGGGTGGGTGCCAGGCTAGGGCTCACTGCAGGTCCAGGGGAGCCTCACCCCATCATTTTTGCTTTAGGGCTGCACACATCTGGGCATGAAAGGAAACTGGGCTTGAAAGTATGCTGGGCTCCAGGTCCCCATGGCTGGCAAGGCAGAGGCTGAGTCCTTCCCCTCTGAGCTGCTGGGGATGCCCCATGGGGAAGCCCAATCCTGGCGCAGGGCAGATCATGGAGTTAGGGCTGGTGCAAGACCAGGAGGGAGGTTTCGTCCCTACCAGGTGCTCAGTTTCGGGGTGCCAAGCTTGGGAGGGATGGGGCTTGGGGGAACAGGGTGGGCACAGAGTAGTTTCAGAGTAGTGGGCTCAGGAGAGGATCAGTGGCTCTGGCAGAGAGAAAAGTTGCCCCCACTGCTAATCAGTGGCTTTTCTAATGTCCCCGCTGCCTGGGTCCCTGTCATGGGGCTGGTGCTGGCATTGTAGTTCAGCAGTGGGGGGAGGCTGGGGATGCTCCACATGTGCAGGTAACCCCAGGCTTTGGAAGAGGCATTGAGGTTTTCATCTCCTCCCACCATCACAAGAGACGTATTTTTCTTCCAGGCTGGGCAAGGTTGGGCTGATTTCTTCTTTCTTTTTTTATTCTTTCTTTTTTTTTTTCTCTCTTTTTTTTCCCCTCTTCTTTTTACTAAGACAATGTCTTGCTCCAGAGCAGGGTGGAAGTTCCTGGCTGGTCCTCCCCAGCTCAACACACCTCTGATAATCCCCCATTGCTCCCATGAAACACCAGGGATGGAGTTACGGACATTGAGTTGTCTCAGCTCCTGCTCCTGACTTGGAATGAGGCTGAAATCATTGCCAAGCATCCGTTCCTGGTGCGGAGGCCTCAGCTTCTTTGGAGCTGAGGAGATGGGGTTTCCTCACTCCTGGGAAACATGGAGTTAAAAAGCACCCAGCATGCTCAATCCCATTGAGTTGGCACCCACTCGAACAGTTGACATAGGAGACAAGGAATCTAGCAATCCAGCACGCCAGCACGCCCGGTGTGTGGGCGATGAGGATGTGCCTGCTGCCAAAACAACTGGAGCTGGTGTACAGAGGGACGGCTCGCCCCAGCCAGATGTTCAGCTGCATTGAGTAGGAGAGACTGTCCCAAGCAGAACTTCCCCAAACACCTTGAGAAAAAGGTGTCGGTGAAGGAGGCGATATTATCTGGGAAGCTGACAGGGTGCATTGGCTCAATTCCCATTCCCAGGGTGTTGGAAGGGGATGGCTCTGATTTATTTCCAGCCAGGGTCACCCTGTTAGTTTGTCCCAGGATGACATGGAGGGTCACTGTGACCCCAGAGCAGGTACAGATGCAGCACACTTCCTTGCAGCTCTGTGATTTTTGAGCATCCCAGTGCTCCAGCAGCATCCCCTGCTGTCTGCACAGGCATGTTGCTACCATGGGCAAGATCCCTTTGGTTTTATACCATCCTAAGGGATGTCCTGGCTGTGGTCGGAGGGCCAGCAGCAGGGAATGGGTGGCGTTTTGGGAGCCGCATCCCAACTGTGCAGTGGGAGCAGCTCAAGGAGCGTTGCTGCCTTTGCCAACCTGCAGTGAAGGAAAATTCCACACCCTGAGAGAGGGCAAGCAGAGGAAGCTGCTGAAAACTGGTGTTTGGGGGAGATATGGTCAGTGGTGTCCCTCCAAGGCACTTTGCTGAGTGTGACCATCCTCACTGGACTGGTTGTGACCGTCCCCTTCCCCTTCCTCTTGCAGAGAATCTGAGCACCGAGGTCAGCCTCCTGGAGTTGATTGGAGACCCACCACCAGAGGAGATCCTCAAAATTCGTGGCCCTGACAACAACCCCAGCTACGTCTTTGGCCCCAATGCCAACACAGGCCAGGTGGCCCGGTACCACTTGCCAAGCCCTTTCTACCGGGACTTTTCCCTCCTGTTCCACATCCAGCCCACCAGCCCCCGGGCTGGTATGCTCTTTGCCATCACAGACTCCTCACAGAGCATCATCTATGTGGGCATCAAGCTCTCAGAGGTGCGGGCGGGCAAGCAGCAGATCATCTTCTACTACACAGAGCCAGGCTCACCAAGCTCATATGCAGCAGCCACCTTCACCGTGCCCACCTTGCTCAACCAGTGGACTCGCTTTGCCATCAGCGTGGAGGAGGATGAAGTCATTCTCTACCTGGATTGTGAGGAGCACGAGCGGGTCCGCTTTGAGCGCTCCCCAGATGAGATGGAGCTGGAAGATGGCTCTGGTCTCTTTGTTGCTCAGGCTGGAGGAGCCGACCCAGATAAATACCAGGTAAGGGTCACTCATCTCCAAGAAACTTGGGTGAAGTTGGAAGGATGTGATGCCAGCCTGTGCCTGTTAAACCAACCTCTTTGCCCAGAAGACAAACCAGTGCCCATGCTCTGTGTGTGTCCCTGGAGAAGGAGACATTTGAGACTGGGGGAAAGGTGGCTTGAGATCCCACCAACTTTATAGCCTTGGGTCTCACCAGAGCAAAGCTCTCAAGGTGGGCTGGCAGGAGGAGATGGGGTTGCAGTACAACAGCCACTGTTGCCTGTACCTTTTCCAGCAAATGCACGGAGCCTCTTTGAATCTCCCCATTGCTAAAAATACCCAAATCCTTTGGTGAAGGAGCTGATTTGGCTGGTAAAATGTCTCTCTTAGCTAGAAAAAATGCTTGGCCTGGAGCATATCTTTGTTGGCTGACATGGGGTGATATCTGCAGGAAGACTTTGGAGAGCAAGGAGACAAGTTGATAGCTCAGCCCATGATTTGAACACAACTTACGTTCTAGATAAGGTTTATGGAAAGTGCGAGGAAAATGCCCAGCTGACATGGAAATCCCCTACGGTGCTTGAGGAGAGGAACGTTCAGGATTGCACTGCTGTGCACTGCTTGTTTTTTACCTGAGCATGGGTTGAGCATGGTTTACCCAGCAACAGAGGCTCAGCCGAGTGGAGCAGTGCTTTTCCTGGGGAGCTTTGCAAAGCATGTTTCTGAGCTTAAACATCATCTTGACCCTGATCTTGAGCGGCACTGCTGCAATCCCAGTTAAATGGCTTCAGGCAGGGAAAGCTCCCCCGGGAAAGGGTTAATGATTGATGGCTAGAGACCGGTTTGCACTGGGATTTGAGTTGGTCCCTTGAGGTTTCAAAGGCAACCTTTTGAAGAGCAATTTTTTGCTCTTGAACATGCCGGGAGGGCCAGGTCATGGCCGTGGAGGAATTCCTCTCCCCAGCTGGAGAGGGTTTGGCACAATTTGGAATGCAAAGCAACAGCCCAGTGCAGAGCAAAGTGCTCCAGCCTTTCTAGCAAGTGATGTTCCCGAGCTTGCCAAACACCCACTCCAGCTGCCCGCCCCCAGTTTTCCCGCGGGGAATAGCTGGCCTTTGAGGGATGGAGGCTGGCTGCCTCAGCTGGCTGAGAGAGGAGTGGGGAGTGCGGGCTTGGATGTTTCCTTGGCATCTGACCACCTCGTGGTATTTCCATCGCCGGCCAGCCCTTACTTGTGTTATCTGGAACTAATGGGTCATCAAGCTGATTAAAACCTGGCCCTCGGTCAAGCTGCAAGATGAGCTGCTCACAGGCAGCTGAAGGGCTGCTGGTGGGGTCTCATCCAGGACCTATGTTTCTTCCAGAGTTGCCTTTGTGTGAACAGGATGAAACCTGGAGGGGCGAAGCCTGCAAGTAATGCAGAAACCCCTGGGACAGCAGATATCGAGGGAGTTACTGTAAATGGGGTCTCATCCAGGGTCTGGCAGGAGGATTTGATTACACCTGGATGCATGAAAAGACCTGCAGTGCTCCTCCCCCCTTTATTGAGGCAAACAGGCTGCAAAGGGCCATTATAACCATCCCTCATGAGGGTGCCTTGGTTCAGGACTGGAACTGAATTATTTCCGGTGCCTCCAGCAAGCCCCAGGACAAGGAAGGCCAGGCTGGAGTGTTGCATTTGTCAAAGCTTGAGCTTGCTGCTGGTGCTCAGTGGGGAGGAGAGGGATGGATTAGAGCTGGCTGTCACAAGGGCAAGCATCTGGAGAAGGTCACAACCCACCTGAGGGGTATTTGCTTGTTAGACAGATTTATATTTTTTTAATTATATATAAATATAAATAAATCTAATACAATATGTTAGATTTGTATATATCTATAACATTTATTATATTATATTTCTATTATAATATTATAATGTATATAATTATAATATTATAATTCAACAGCCTGGCTGAACTGCAACTGCCCCTGATTCTTGTTTTCTTAAACCCATCGTGTTTCCTGAGTGCAGCTCTCTTTCCCGGACGTGGTGCTCTGTGCTTTTAAGCAAGCCCAAATATTATTTTAGGTGTCTTGCCTGGAGAAGAGACACTGAGTGGGAGGTATCTGCCCTCTTTGAGCTTGCTTTCCAGCCTGGTCCCCAGCACCTTGCCACCAAGACCAGAGAGAGGGGCAGCATCCCATCCCAGTGGCGACCTGTGCTGGGCTCTGAGATGCGCCAGGTGACCCTGCTCACTGTGGGAGCCGTAAGGTTCAGGCTGGTACCCACACACCTCCCCAGTCCAGACAGGGATGCTGCCTTCCCAGGCAGTGCAAGTAGCTGGCCTGTAGGGGTTTGTCTGGAGGCAGGATCCTTAGGAAGGAATTTGTGGCGGTTTCTTGTATAAACAAGTGGTTTGGAGGCGCACAGTGCTTGCAAAACCCAAATAAATGGTAAGGAAGTGTGGATTAGCCTAAGAAATACAAAACTGGAGCTGCAGTGGACTGGGGCCTGCCAGCAGTCCTTGCTTAAGGCAGAGAGGCTGTCTGCGCTGGGGAGCCATCCGGAGAGGGGAGAGAGGGGAAGTAAGGGGCATGGCCAAAAAGGTCACTGTAAAAGCATTGCTGGCTGGCTGGCCAGATCCTAGCCACTACCTCCAATCAGCCTGCCTGGTGCCAGAGCTGGCACATGGCTTTTTGCCATGGCTTGGCAAGCCATGCCAGTGGTGCTGGCTACTGGGACTGCAAGGTTGAAACCTCTCTGTTCTGGGTTATGGATAGATGCCCAGGTGGAGAGCACTCTCTGCACCAGGTGAAAGAGCTTGATGTACGTGGGGCACTTGAGGACGTGGTGGCTGAGTGACATGGCAGGTCACAACATGCTGCAGCGTGGGTTGTGGCACACGTCCGTCTGTGGCGCGCATCCGCTCGTGGCACCCGTCCATTTGTGGCAGCCCTCTGTGTCGTTTCCTTCCAGGGGGTAATTGCCGATTTGAAGCTGCAAGGGGACCCACGGGCAGCTGAGCGCCAATGTGAGGAAGAGGAGGATGACACCGAGGAGGTGAGCACTGGCAGTCTGACTGGGGGAGGTGGAGTGGCTGTCACCCTGTGCTCCTGGCTCACCCCTTGCACCTTCTCCTTGGGCAAATGCAGGTCTCTGGCGATTTTGGCAGTGGGACAGAAGATGGACACCAGTCCTCGGGTAAAGACAGGGTGAGTTGGTGCCTGCAAGGTGTTGTACGCAGTGGCAGGACCCCAAGATTTTGTGGATGAGGAGGGGTGGGTGCCCCAATGTGGTCCTGGTGCCTGCCCGTTTTAAGAGGGAACTGGAAGGTGAACAGCACTTCAGTGTCACCTTGTTGTTGGCACAGGGTGTCCCAGGGCTGGTGGATGCTGCCCCCGTCACATCTCCCCCCGTGGCAGCGGATGGCAGTCTGGGGAGTGCTGGGGGCTCCCCACAGCAAGCCGAGAGGACCAGAGCAGAGGAGACACTGCAGGTCTCCACGAGAGGTAATGCCAGCAGCAGCATCCCCTTCCCTGCTGTGTTGGCCAGCTCCAGGTCGCACCGGAGGGGACATGGCACGGTGGTGGTCCTCGAGCACAACTGCATACGTTTTTCTTTCCTGCAGGCACCAGCCTCAAGGGTGAAAAGGGGGAGAAGGGTGAACGTGGCCTGAAAGGGGACTCGGGGACTGGCAGCATCATAGGGACGGGCAGTGTCAAGGGCGAAAAGGTGGGTGAGACAGGGGATCCCAGGGGCTCAAGGGTGCCACTAATGTGTCTGACACCTGCTCCTTTGTTTCTGTCCTGCAGGGGGAGAAAGGAGAACTGGGCATTAAGGTGAGCATCACTGGGGGAGCCAAGCAAAGCCATGCCTGCCTGGACTGCCACCACTGGGGAAGTGCCACCCATCCCCATTTCCCTCCCCTCTCCAGGGCAGTGCTGGATTTGGCTACCCTGGCTCCAAGGGCCAGAAAGGGGAGCCAGGTGACCCTGGACCCCCTGGGACCCTCTTGCGGCACTCTGATGACTTGGCGGTGGAGCAGGTCACTGGTCCCCCGGGGCCACCGGGGAAGGATGGAGCCCCTGGCAGGGACGGTGAGCCTGTGAGTTGAGCCTCCCACCCCTTGGGTGTCCCCCCTCCCCCCACCCTTGCAGGCTTGCCTGCCTGCCTGCACACTGACCTCTTCCCTCTCTGCCATCCCTAGGGTGATCCCGGCGAGGATGGCAAACCTGTAAGTGGGGTGGGGGGGTGATGGGTTCTGGTCACCCCCTTGCCTTGCCACCTGCTGACCCTCCACTGTTCCCCTTTGCAGGGTGATATGGGGCCCCAGGGGTTCCCTGGGATGCCAGGGGAACCTGGTCTCAAGGGGGAGAAGGTGAGTGTTGGTGTCAGTGTGGGGGGATGGCACACGCCACTGCCCCCCCTTCCTGTCACCGGTGGCTGGGATACACTCACAAACTGCGCTCTCTCCTCTGTGCCAGGGTGACCCAGGCGTAGGGCTGAGGGGGCCCCCTGGACCACCCGGTCCCCCAGGCCCCGCAGGACCCTCATACAAGCATGATAAGCTGGTGGGTGCCCCTTGGGATACAGGGATTTGGGTGAGGGGTATGGGGCCATGGAGGAGCAGTGTCCTTGTGCCACCAGGCACAGCAACCCTGACCGTAAATTCCTGACATCTCCCTTGTGCTTCTTCCCCAGACCTTCATCGATATGGAGGGCTCTGGCTTCGGTGGCGATCTGGAGAGCCTGCGGGTGAGTGCAGATCTCCTCCTGTTGGCAGGGAGCAGGGGGGACACTCTCAGCCATCATCCCCTCTTTCTCTTCTAGGGTCCGCGAGGGCCACCTGGTCCCCCGGGGCCACCAGGCGTGCCTGGTTTGCCAGGGGAGCCAGGACGGTTTGGGATGAACCGCACAGACCTGCCAGGACCACCGGGGCTACCGGGCAGGGACGGGACCCCTGGGTCCCCAGGCCCAGTGGTAGGTGGCCAAGGTGACCCATCTCAGGGCCACCTTGTGGTACTGGGGCTATAACTGCCCTCTCTCGTGGTGATGGTGGGGGTCTTGGTGTCCACCAGCCCTATGGGGTTTTGCCATGATGGAGCCAGCTCCTGGTCATCTTGCAGGGTCCTCAGGGTCCTCCTGGAAGAGATGGGGCAGCTGGGCAGCCGGGGCCCAAAGGAGAGCAGGTGAGTGTCCCATGTACCCAGGGAACACGCCACAGCTTCCCCACAGGGCAGCTGGTACCATTGACACATCTCTGGGAGGTCCCAGCTCCCTCTGTTCTTCAGCTGGAGAGCATCAACCTGTTCCTGGAGCAGGACAGCTTCTTCACACCCTCTGTTTCTTCCTCCTTCTCCCTAGGGTGACGTGGGCGACCTTGGCCTCCCTGGTGCGCCGGGACCCAAGGTACCATACCTGTGGCCAGTTTCTTGAGGGGGGAGGGGGTCCCATTTGCAATGCAGCCTGGAGGCAGGGATGCTTCTTGAGGGGCCACCTTGCACCAGAGTGAGGAGGGGAATGCTAGTATTTGGGTTCCTCCTGGAGCAGAGCAGTGCTGTGGCTTGAGGGTGTGTAGAGCCGCCAACCACCCCTGGGGTGCTCACCAGCCTTCTGCCACCCTTGCTTGGCTTTGCTTCAGGCGCTGCTGCCTTGGGAAGCGGATGGGAAAGATGAGCAGGGTGTTTCAAGGTATAGACGACGGTTTTCTTGGGGGGTTTTGGGTGCCCACACCCCACTGGAGAATGGTCCACCTCCTGCCTGCCTGCTCCCCCGCATTCCCAAGTGTGGAAGTGAAGGCTTGCTGGGACGTGCATGATTATCCTCCCTTCCCTTGGGGACCAGGATGTCCCTTGGGGTGACCAATCCACCCCAGCCTGAGCAGGGGGCAAGAGTCTCAAGAGTTAAGATTTCTTAATGCTGCCAACATCGAGACAGTAGATGGGGCAGCAGCGGGCATAAGGGCTGATCCTGCTGCTCGGAGACCTTGCAAAGTGCAAGGGTGCCTGTGAGCATCCCCCCTCTGCACTGAGCTCTGTCACCACATTGGAACCAGCGAGGCATTAAAAAAAAAAAATAATAAAAAATTCACATTTATGGTTTTAGACGAGCCTCTGGTGGCCACTGTGCACATTACATGGGGAGCTGGGGCCATGCAAGGACAGCTGGGACAAGGGACGTCTGAGTTGGGCGATGCACTATCCCAGAAAGCCCTGGAGACAGGAGCATCCGTGCCCTATCCCAAGGGGTGGTTTGGAGATGGAGGAAGGGATGTGCTGCCTTCCACTTGCAGGCTCCAGGCAGGGACTGTTCCCACCTCATCCTATCTGTCTCCCTTTTTTTCCCCTGGAAACATTTAAGGTCAGGTTGGATGGGGCTGTGAGCAACCTGATCTAGTTGAAGATGTCCCTGCTTATTGGAGGGGAGATTGGACTAGATGACCTTTAAAGGTTCCTTCCAACCCAAACTGTTCTATGATTCTTGTTCCCTTTGCAGGGCAACAAGGGAGAAACAGGACCAGCAGGAGACCCAGGAGAAATGGGGTTAGCTGGTCTTCCCGGGCCAATTGGACCCCGAGGGCAGCCAGGGCCCCCTGGTCCCCCTGGACCGCCAGGACTGGGCTACGAGGCTGGATTTGTAAGTGATCACCCCTGTGATGGTGGGGGCCGGATAAATTAGAGCAAGAACAGAGGCGGCTCAGCCCCTTCTTCCCTCCTTCCTAGGGCGACATGGAGGGCTCAGGGCTGCCATTCACTGCTGGCTCCCCTGGACCGCCTGGACCCGAAGGACCACAGGTACCTCCGCTCTTGCTCCTTCCCTCCCCTCCATCCTGGGCTCCCCAGGGCATCCCTCATCATTGTGTCTCCTGCCATCACCCCATTCTCATGGCCCCTTCTTGTTGCTTGCAGGGGGTGCCGGGACTGCCAGGGGTGAAGGTGAGGAGCCCTTCAAATGCCTTCCTCATGCTTTGCTGAAGCCAGCTGCAGGAGCCTGGCTCCATCCTTGAACGATGCCCACGGACAGCCCGTGGGGATGCTCCTGCTTTGACACCTCTTTCCTTGCAGGGGGAGGATGGCAGCCCCGGGCAGCCTGGCTTACCAGGACCGAAGGTAGGAATGCCAAGAGGTCGGGTCGGGCTCTGTGTGAGCCTCTGGGGTTGATGGGGTGCTGGGGAGGACACCTGTGCTTCTCAAACTGGGGCTGTTGGGAGGATGCTGTGTACTGCAACTTGCCCTTTCCCACACCTCATTGCAGGGAGATGCTGGTATGCCCGGCATGGATGGCCGCCCTGGCCTGGAGGGCTTCCCCGGACCGCAGGTAGGAGCATCATCAGCCCCTGCTTTCCAGAAGCTCCTCCCTTGCTTTAGGCAGGGCACCCTTGCTCGCTGCAGGGCCACTTGCAGAAGCCAAAATCCATCCCCAGCAACCAAAATGCTCCCCCCTCCAGTGCCTTAGGCTGTTCCCCTGCTTTGGGACTGGGCTCACCGCATGCCAAGGGTGCCCGTGCTGCTAAGGACCCCATCCCTATCAGCTTGCCACCCTGCTCACCATCACCTCCACCCAAAAGCATCACACCCTGGCTTGCTGCCTGGACCCTGCAGGTGGAGGGGGCGAGGTGGGGTGGCCTGAAAGGTTTTGCTGAGCTGCAGGCAGGAGGGAGTCTCCGCTTGTGAACCAGGGTCCAGCCGCACGTGCTGTCAAGCGGGAAGCTCACCCCTGCCTGCTCCTCCTTCCAGGGACCCAAAGGTGACAGAGGCAGTCCCGGTGAGAAGGTAGGTGCCAGTGGGCTGGGAACGGACTAGCCAGTGGTGGCCCTGGTGCTGATGGTTTATATCTTCTAGGGTGCGCGAGGCCAAGATGGTGTGGGGCTGCCTGGCCCCCCTGGTCCACCTGGTCCCCCTGGACAGGTCATCACTGTCTCAAGCAAAGATGTAAGTGATGGCTTCTGGCTTCAATGCAGCTGGGGGGAGCTAAAATTGTGGGGGGAGGGGGCCTGCCCAGCATCCATTGTGCAGGGAGATCGAGGGAGACCTCTCTGTCAGCAAAGACCAGGGTGACAACCCTGTTTTGCCTCTCTTTCCAGAAGTCTTTGGTGGCTTTGCCAGGTCCAGAGGTAGGTGTCCCACTGCCGCCTGCACCCAACCCTCAGCAGTGCCGGGTGGGCACCCGGTTTCTTGGAAAGGGGGGGTTGCTCTTACAAGCATCTCTGCTTATTCCCACAGGGCAGACAGGGTCACGCTGGCTTCCCGGTGAGTCGGTGACAGGGCTGGGGACTGCAAGGATGGCCCCAGTGAAAGCTCTGGGTGTGCTTTTGTGAAGTCTCTGGTTGCCAGTTCTGCTGCCCTTTGCTGCAGTGGTGCTAGGGTGGTGGTGATGGAGGGGGGGCATTTGGGGTCTGCCTTTGGTGGGTTGGGGCTGACACAGGCACTGTGCTCCTCCCTGCAGGGCCCGGTGGGACCAAAAGGAGACCGGGGGTCATCTGGTCCCCAGGGCTCCCCAGGCTTGAAGGTAACTGCTCCGGGCCACCCCTGCCCCGTGGGGTGGTCACACTCCTGGTCCCCGATCCTGCCTGGCTGCTGGGTCCCGGTGGTGACACCAGCCCTGCCATGGGAGGGAGCCTTGTCCCTCCATCTTCTCTTGAGACTCCTCCTTTCTTGCAGGGGGAGAAGGGGGAGCCCGGAGTCATCATCAGTCCTGATGGGACTGTGGTCACTGCGCAGGTGAAAGGAGAAAAGGTGGGTATGCTGTGGGAATGGGGGGCACATCGCTGTGCAATGGGCGCCAGGTGGTCCCGGTGGTGACGCTGTTTCCCCCTCTGCTGTCCATAGGGGGAGCCAGGGCTGCAGGGACCCATGGGACCCTCAGTAAGTCACCATCACCATCATCCTCGTATCTGATGGGGAGGGATGGGGCTGATCCAAGGACGGGGGGTACCCCTGCTCTGAGCATCTTCATCCTCGTCTTCTCTCCCCTCTAGGGTCCACAGGGACGAGCAGGGATGAAGGGAGAGATCGGCTTTCCGGGCAGACCCGTAAGACCTGCTCTCGGTTTGTTTTTCCCTTCATCCATTGCCTCCTCCACCACATCTCCCCACCCCGTTTGCACATCTTGTACCCACTGAACCCCCAAACCCTATCATGTTCCTGAGGGGCAGGGTGATGCTGGGGTGTCAGAAGTGATGCTGGGGCATCAGAGGTGACACCAGTGTGTCGTCTCGGGGTTGGCAGGAGTACAGGGACGGGGCTCATCTGTGTTGCTCATCCACAGGGACGTCCCGGCATGAACGGGCTGAAGGGCGAGAAGGGTGATCCTGCTGATGTCAGCAGCATGCTGGGCTTGCGGGTGAGCACTGCTGGTGGCCCCCCTGGGCTGCTGGCCCAGCAGAGTAGGGGACACACACCAAGTGTCTCTCTGGGGACCCAAATCTCTTTGGGAAAGGGCACATGCCTCCCTCTCTCATGGACTGTTTGGCCCTGTGGGGCAGAGCATGGACCTGGCGTCACTCCCATGGGGACTGTCTGCTCTGCAGGACCCTGACACATCTCTCTCCCTGCAGGGTCCCCCCGGACCCCCAGGGCCCCCAGGGCCACCTGGGCCACCTGGCAGCATGGTCTACGACAGCAGCAATGTGAGTAGCAAGATGGTCACTGAGAGGGGTGCTCAGGGCTGGTGACTGGCTTGCCCCTCTGCCCCCTGCCTGTCTGGAGGGGATGGAGGATTCTCCAGTGGCATCCTGGTCAGGGCTGGCATGTGGAGTTGTCATCAGCATCACATTAAGGGGGGTGTCCCCGAGGATGCTGCTGTCTCTGCAACCGCTTGCTTTGCATCCCTGCAGGCCTTCAGCGACTCTGGCCATCCCGCGCTGCCAGCCTTCCCCGGTAAGGGGGTGTCCCTCTCCCAGACCCCTCAGGGTGGTTCAGGGACCCCTAGCAAGGTGGGGGTGTGGCGAGAGACCCCCTCCATTAGAGCTGGGGCTGAGAGGCCACAGCACTGAGATGGCATCTCTCTGCTGCTCCCCGCAGGTTTCCGCCAGTTTCCAGGACAAAAAGGAGAGAAAGGTGATGCCGGAGCCCCAGGGCCACCAGGTGGGTGACCAGTCCCTGCAGGCAAAGGCAGGCAGGGGGTGGCTTGTGCCCATCTCGGCTCTCTTCTCCCCACCTGTCCCTCTCCGCAGGCCACTTCCCCTACGATCTGAGTCACTTTGGTGCCAACCTACAGGTAAGCCCTTCACCCACTGGATGCAGCTTGTGGGGCTGGCACCCAGTATAATTTGGGGTACTGGGGTGTGCCCTGGCTGCTCACCCTAAAACTGTGCCGTCCCACAGGGTGACAAAGGGGAGGCAGGTCCCAAGGGTGAGAAGGGTGAGCCAGGCAGCACCCCGCTCTATGGTCCCAGTGTCTCTGGGCTGCCAGGGCCTCCAGGGCCCCAGGGCTACCCTGGGCTGCCGGTGAGTACCCCGTGGCGCAGGGGGCGAGGCGGGCATGGTGGGGGAAGCATCCCCAGGTGCTTTGCTCCAGAGATACTCTCTCGCACTGCCTAGGGTCCCAAGGGAGACAGTATCGTTGGGCCACCAGGGCCTCCTGGACCTCAGGGCCCCCCTGGTATTGGATATGAGGGGCGGCAAGGCCCCCCTGGCCCTCCTGGCCCCCCCGGTCAACCCTCCTTCCCAGGCCCCCACAGACAAGGTGAGTTCCTGTGCCCCCTGCATCCCTCCCTGCACCCCCGACATCCCTCTACGCCCCCTGCATCCCTCCCCATGCCCCGTGCTGCAGCCCTCTCCATCTCACCCTTTGTCCTCACAGCTATCAGCATCCCTGGGCCCCCTGGACCACCAGGACCCCCTGGACCACCAGGCATCAGCGGGATGTCCTTGGGGGTGAGTTGGGGGTCGGGGGGGGAGTTCCCTGCCAGCTGGCCAGCTGAGTCCTGAGCTGCCCGCTGGGCTGTGCCTGCAGCTGCGCGCCCTGCCAACCTACCAGGCAATGCTGAGCGCCGTGCATGAGCTGCCCGAGGGTGGCCTTGTCTTCCTGACGGACCGGCAAGAACTCTACGTCCGCCTGCGCGGGGGCTTCCGCCGGGTGCTGGTGAGTGGTGGGGTGCAGAGGGGGCACCTGTCTTGGGTTGCACTGCTCAGCTCAGCAGGTGGCATCACCCTGGGGTTTCGGTGGCATCACCCTGGGGTTTCAGTGGCATCCTTGGGGGATGCTCAGGTGTCCCTCCCATCCTTGCACAAGGAAGAGAAGAGGGGGGTGGCTGGGATCTGATGTGCCATGTATTTGCAGCTGGAGGAGCACACCCTCGTCCCCAGCTCGGCTCTGGTGAGTCCCTTGTCCCCATCTCCATCCATCTCTCCTCGTCTTCATCCATCCCCATTGCTATCCCTATCCCCAACCAGCTCCGTCCCGGCCCAGTGCAGCACCAACCCTCAACCTCTCTCTCCCTCCCTCCATAGGACAACGAAGTATATGACAAGCCCCCCAGTGTTCACTATGCTGGTCCCCAGCCCCCGCTGCAGCCCCGTGGACCCCTGCATCCTCTTCGCAACTACAGCCCGCCACCCACTGCCCGACCCTGGCACGGGGACGAGGTGGTGGCCAACCAGCACCGCCTGCCCGAGCAACCCCTGCTCCACCACCAGCATGAGCTCCTTAACAGCTACTACATCCACCGCCGGCCAGATCCGGCCCCCGTGGCCACCCACATGCACCAGGACTTCCAGCCTGCCGTGAGTGCCGCGTGCTGGGCAATGGGAGGTGGATAGTGGCCAAAGCCATGTACCTCAAGCCCTGTTGTCCTTTCTTGGCAGCTTCACCTGGTGGCCCTGAACGCCCCACTGAGCGGCGGCATGCGTGGCATCCGGGGCGCTGACTTCCAGTGCTTCCAGCAAGCCCGGCAGGTTGGGCTGGCTGGCACCTTCCGTGCCTTCCTCTCCTCCCGCCTGCAGGACCTCTACAGCATCGTGCGCAGGGCCGACCGCACCGCCGTGCCCGTTGTCAACCTCCGGGTATATGTGTCCCCTTCCCAACACCCCGGGAGCTCCGAGCATCCCAAAGCCCCTATCCATCTGCCCATCAGTGACCGCAGAGCGTCCCCTCACTGGGGGCTGCCAGGGCTCGGAGCTCCTGTGATCCTGTCAGGGTGCAGGCAGAACTAACACCCACCCCCTCCTTTTTCCACCCCCACACCAGGACGAAGTGCTCTTCAGTAACTGGGAAGCCCTCTTCACGGGCAGCGGAGCTCCGCTGCGAGCCGGCGCCCGCATCCTGTCCTTTGACGGCCGGGATGTCCTGCAGGATGCAGGATGGTGAGCGTGGGATGGAGTGATGGGGCAGGAGGGGAGATGGGGCTCTAGACTGCAGTGGGGGCAGCAGCAGCCCCCGACCTTTCTCCTTTCCAGGCCACAGAAGAGCATTTGGCATGGCTCGGATGCCAAGGGCCGGCGCTTGCCTGAGAGCTACTGTGAGACGTGGCGGACAGAGGAGCGTGCTGCCACTGGCCAGGCTTCCTCACTGGGCTCTGGCAAGCTGCTGGAGCAGGTGGCCAGCAGCTGCCAGCATGCCTTTGTTGTCCTCTGCATCGAGAACAGCTTCATGACTGCTGCCAAAAAGTGACACCCCCCACCCCTTGTCCCTTGGGTACCCCATGCCTCCCTGGGGAGGGTTGGGCCAGCCTGCACCCCAACACCCCCGTGGTCCTCAGCCCCTCCATCTCCTGCCTTTGACCTGCAGGATTTTCTTCTCCCACAGACCTGAAGCCAAAGAGTATTGCCATCACCCCTGCCTTAGGTCGGCAGGGGCTCATGCCCCACCTACGTGGGGCAGGGCAGCTGTGGGCTGGCTGCCTTCCTTCTCCTCCTCTTGCTCCACTTCTAACCCCTAATATTTAACCACTTCAGCCTGTCTCCACCACCCGCTCGGATGCTGTTTTCAGGGTGGCAGGGCAGGAGGCTGCTCGGCAGGGAGACTTCCGCACTGCCACGTGGTGTGCTCTCCTGGAAATCTTGCAGGGGCTTCTCTGACGCCCACCTCCCAGCCCCACACTGTTCTCACCAGGAGCTTGGGGCCAGACCCAAATCCATGCTGCCAGGGCCACAGGGTCTTCTTCAACAAAAAGCCCGGCATCCCACCCAAGTAAGGGACCGTCCCATGGTGGTGCCATGGCTCTAGGTGGCCTCCGTCCTCCCAAGGTAAGGACCATCCCACCCAGCCCATCATCATCTTCACCTCTACCCCCACTGGCCAGCAGCTTATAAGCCCTGGGGGAGTCTGGTGCCCTCCCATCCCCGCTGTGCCCCTCACCCCGGGCACAGCTGCAGACAGGCCAGCATGGGGACTGGTGCAATGGGGTGGCCCCAACATGGGGACAGGCATGCCCTTGGCATGTGTTTACTTGTGGGTGCGTGTTGAGCACACATGGTACTGAGGGCAGACACTGCCACCGCCCCCCTCCCCTCCCCATGCCAACTTTGCTGTGCTCCAAGGCCCAAGGCACAGCAAAGCTGGGTTGAATTGGTATGGACAAATCCAAGGTGCTAAAAAAAAAAAAAAAAGAAAAAAGATAAATCTGTAACTAGCTTTTTATTGTATGGAAATTATTACCATAAAAGCTGTGCGAGTCACACAGTCTCTATTTCTTACAGTCTACTGTATTTTGTGTAATTAATGCAATTTGAAGCCTGTGGATCTCTGTATTTTTTTTTTTTTTTTTGTCGTTTGTGTCCTATAAACCATTTTCTAAAGGCACTGAATAAAAAAACATTATCCTCTTGTAGCCTGGCTCTGCACGATGATGGGGAGCTGGTGGCCAGTAGACTGACCAAACTCCATCTATATTCCTGCACGGCACCCCTGGTGGCAGCCATGGGCATCCTGCCCCTGCTCTGGTTGTGTTTGTGGCTGGGGATTGGGGGCGTAGCCCCCGCCTCCACGGAGCAGAAAATGGATCCCAAGGGGTATGTCCTCAACGGGCTGGCACCAAGGACCACCAGCAGGACAAGATAAAGCACACGGTGACAGTGATGCTCGCTCATGGAGCCCAGACCTGGCCACGGTGGTCACAGTGCCAGTTAGGCTTGCACGGCACCTGCCTCCAGGCTCTTCTCCTGTACTGGCACCTCTGCAGGGAGCTGGCATGGCTCCTTGGCAAGGGTCAACTCCGCTGGCTGTTTTTGGCAGCTGCGCCGGATGCCCACGCTAACAGCTGCCAGCAGGTAGACCACTGCCAGCAGCGTGAAGTAGCCGAAATACACATAAAACTGCAAGAGAGGTGGAGAGAGAGTAATGCTTGCAGTGCACCCCCCCCCCGGCTACTTAATCCCACACCATTAGGGGACCAACATCCTAGGTACCCCTCATCCCTACCTGGGGATGCACAGACAAGCCCAAGACCCTCTTGTCGGCCACGATGATTGTGATGATGGTCTTCAGCACAGTGGCGAAGAACGTGTTGACCCCGAACACCAATGCGCAGAGCTCTTTGGAGAGGGAGGTAGCAATCTGGAAACTGGGAAAGAAGTGGGGACCGGTGAGCTCCCCACCTCAGCCCAGCCCAGCTGCCAGGCTGGGAGCGGGTCCTCAGGGGTACCACGCACATGGCAATGGGCACCAAGAACTGGTAGGAGCCACGGAAGAGGACGTAGGCAGCATAGCACAGCCAGATGTTGCTGGTAGTGGTCATGAGCAGTAGCAGCCCTGCCTGGAAAGCTGTCACCATCCCGATCACCAGTTCCGACCACAGTGTCCAGCGGATCTTCACATAGCCAGCGGCAAAAGAGGCGCTGGCCCCTAGGGAGGGGATGAAGGATGCTGTGAACACCTCACCAGCATGGGACCACCTTGCATCCCCCAGCCTATTGATGTTCATCTCATCTAGTGATGCTTATCACAACTGCCATACCATGCCCTGCATCCCCAAAAATGCCACAAGGACCACCATTCCTGGGGATGCAGTGGAATGGAGGTGTCCCCCTGCATCCCCAGTGTCCCCAGACCCGAGCAGCATACCCAGTAGTGTGGAGGCGGCGTCCACCCCTCCATTGTACACCTCGCGGTTGTCCGTGGTGGGGTAGATCTCATTCCAGAGGATCTGCACGTAGTACAGCATCAGGTAGTAACCAGCCGAGTTGAAGACCCACCACAAGGACCACAGCCGGAGCTGGGGCTGCCCAGCCAATGCTCCCAACTCCTGCAGCATACGGCACAGCGTTGCCTCCCGCCAGCCCCCTGTCTCCCCACCGCTGTCCTCCCCAGCCATCTTGTCCAGCTCAGCAGGCACAGCCCCGTCGCCAGCCCCCTTGGGACGGTTGAAGAAGAGGCTGCGCCGGGGCCGCTCAAGGAAGAGGGTGAGGATGAGACCAAAGCTGACAAAGCCCAGTGAGACGTAGTTGAGAGTGAGGAAGGAGACACCACCCAAGGTGACGCAGAGCTGGCCCAGCACAGAGCTGGTGAACACGCCCAGGAGGACAGCGGAGCGGGAGTAGCTGGCCATACGCTGGTAGCGGGACGGGGCAACGAGGGAGAAGATGTAGGAGGAGTAGGCAATGCGGGCGGCCATGGTGATGCCGTAGAAGAACTCCATCAGCTGCATGGCCAGGACAGAGGTGCCCAATATCAGCAGCAGCCAGATGGAGATGTGACTGAGGCTCTGCAGCACCAGCACTGGCTTGTAGCACAGGTAGTCCGTCAGCAGGAAGATGGGAACCAGTATGGCCATGTAGGAGTAGGTCAGCACCGGTGTGATCACATTGGTCACCTGTCATGTGTGCAAGTAGGGGCTGAGCACTGGACACATCCCTGGGAGATGCCCCCGGCCCGGAGGAGTGCAGTTTGGGTGGGATCAGCCACTGACCCCCACGGCAGCATCTCCTGCGGGAGGAATGTGGCCCGCAGCGTGCTCTGCTGGGGGCCTGGCTAAGCCCCAGCTCCCTCCTGTGCTGGGAATGCAGCGTTCCCACGAACACAGCAGTCTGCTGGGACAGAGGCCAGTGTCCCTTGGTTGGGGGACAACATGTGGCCCCTCCTCAACTAACCCCATCGTTGCCGGCAGCCCAGCGGTGCCCAGCCCTGTGCCCCTCACTGTGCACTGCTTCTCCCAGCCCAGTACCCCCCTGCCATCCCACCGGCTTCCCAGGCAGGGGTCAGGTATCATCCCTCAAAAGTGGTTTCCAGCCTGAGCACAAGGAGCCTGGGACTTAGGAGACAGGGTGACCTCCCAGCCCAGTGGGATAGGGACATGCTGCCAGATGGACACGCACCACCTTCTCCCCCCACCCAAAAAGCACTGCCACATATTACTGCACACCTCCATACCCCAGAGCCATGAGAGGATGCTCTGTCCAGCCCCAGGGTGGTGATTGTGGCTGGAAGGGGGACACTGGGGGACAAGGACAGGCTGCCTGTGGCTCACCTCTGCCTGTGTGAAGTTCTTGTCAGCCCCCAGGAGATACGGGGTGATGAAGCTCTCCCCAGGCCGTATCTGCGTCATGAAGCCATAGAAGCAGAGGTAGAAGACTTGTTTCCAGTGCTGCTCCGGTGCCGTCTCCAATTCTGTCTTTTTGGCGTCATCATCTTTCTTGGGCATGGCTCTGCCAGTTCTGCAGCGGGACGGTGGTGTAATCTCGGGGACTGTCAGCTAGACAGACTTTGCCGGGCCGGGCAGCCCGTCTCCGGCCACAGGGACTCTTCAACACACTGAAAGCCACGTCGCTGCAGTTTCTGGGGAGAAAGCAACGTTTGGCATAGGCTCAAATTCCTCCATAATCGCAAGGCAAATAAATACCGCTACCTTCTCCCCAGGAGATGTTCTTGCAAGAAGAAAAGCAGCTGTATGTCTCGCTGTGCAAAAGCTGGGGGGGGGCCCATTTCGGGTGGCATTTCTAAATCTCATATAAAAGAGCCTGGATGCATGAAGCACCCAGCTCTGCAGCAGGGCATCCTCAGCACCCATCAACTCAGTTTTCCCCCTGTTAAGACTCAGTGGGGTTTTACTCCCTCCCCGAAATGAAGCTTTTCTCTGAGCCACATCACTTAACTGCAGACCCGGAGGCAGAGGGATGCAGATGCCCTGCGCTGGGCAGGCTCTGGAGATGGCAGTGGCCGCGGGGACCGTGCTGGTTGTGAAAGCTAGTTAATATGCACACTGGGCACAGGGCTGCCCCTGTTATACATTAGCTGGGCAGTCAGTGGGGCTTCAGCTGAGCCGCAGGCAAGCAGCTGCCCCTCGGCTCTCCTCTACCCCGGTGGGACACGATTCGTTGCCCTGCCTGGGCAGAATGCAAAATGCCACAAGGTTCACAGCCTGCAGGGAGATTAAATGCTCAGATCTTGAGATTTGGCCACAGGAAAGCTGGCAGTGCTGGGGAAGCCCAATTAGCAGTCACAGGATGAAGGCGGGGAAGGGACAAGGCCTGGCTTAGGCATCCTCCCAGAGCTCCCCACTCCCATGACAAGTCACCAACAGCACTTTTCGAGCCATAAAAATCCACATGTGCCAATCCATGCTGCAGGAGCAAGGTCTAGAAACCCAATTACCCTGCTAATTGCAGAACAACTAATCAGAGTCATTAAAAACTAAGTCCACGGTCCCAGTCCATGCCCTCCACTGCCATCCCGCATGGCGAGACTGGGGGGCTCAGCTTGCAAGAAAATCCCTGGATAATGCACGTGGCTAACAGGGAAACAAGCTGGTGCCAGCACTGGTGCTGGCGTGGCAAAGCTGGTCATGACCAAAACCAAAACTGGCAGCAAGAAGTGGGGTTCCCATTCACCCCAGAGAGGAGGACTCACCTGTCCAGCAGCATTCCCATGGGATTTCAGCACCGGTGCTTGAGCAACACCAAAACATGCATGTCCCGGAGCTCACAGCTGGACAAACAGCCCCTACCTCTTAAATAGGTCCCTAGGGAGCAGGGCAGGGATTCAGTGCTCACACACTGCCGGCCAGCTGTCACACAGAGGTGCCAGCTTGGGCACCAGATGAAGCACCGCAGCCCCCCTGCCGTGCAAGGGAGAGCATGTGGGAAGGTGCAGGGGCTAAACTCCCCCTGAACACCCACCCCAGCACCACGCTGTGCCATGCCCTCCTGGGGCCCCTGCCAGTTGTGATTGCCTGGACTATGACCCTTCGCCTGCTTGTCGTGCTGCAGATGTGGGCGATCGTCACCTCCAGCAGCCGCTCTCTGCAGTGCAGGCTCCCACCACGTGACCTGCGACCCCAATGGGCTGATTTCCACTCTCTGCTTCAAACCTGTTTTGGAAGTAGATGCTCCCCATTTCCTTTCCTGTCCATCCAGGATGGATATATATGCTCGTCCCTGTCCCAAAGGAAACAGTCTGCATTAAACCCGCGATACAGCTTCATGCCACTGCCTGGGTGCCACCATCTCCAGGAGCAGCCGCTCCTAACTCCCGGCATATGCGTCTCCACATATTCAGGGACCCTGGCCCTGAACCTATCTGGCCAGACCCAGCTGCGCCTCTCCAGACCATCCACTGAGCTGCCGCTGCTCAAGGTGAGTGGGCACAAGTCCCAAGGGATGCTCCCAGCTTGGTGCTGTCATCCCTCTGCCCAGGTTCAAGTTAAGCAGAGGAGAGGGAGCAGAGCACAGGCAGTTATCACCGTGTGAACCTGTTTATCTCCAGGTTATCACGGTGTGACTTTGCCAACAGGTCGCTGTCATGCTATGTGGTTGTTAACCCGGGGCCAAGGGTGGCTCTGGCAGCTGAGCTCAGGCACGGCTCCCCGTGGGGCCACGGCCACCACTGTCCAGAGGGGACAACCCCGGGGGGGAAGCAGGGAAGCTCTCCCCACAGCTGCATGTCGGTGGCACGGAAGTAACGCTGTTGAAGCACAACACATTTTGTGGGGAGACACCCGGGGAGCGGGGGATCGGGGTCCTCGAGTCCCTGGGGCACCTTCCCAAAACAAGACCGGGGAAGCTCCCCGAAATACACCCTCGCTCACCATGCAGGCAGGTCTCTGCCCCCCCACCCCAGCACCCAAGGGATGGGTGGCTTCTTCAGGCGCTGCGGGGTGGTTTGGGGTGCACGTGGTAGAGGAGGGTGTTGGGGGGGGGGGGNNGTTGGGGGGGGGGGCGCGGTGCGCGGCACCAGCTCACCCTGAGACAGGGCACGCTGCGTTCCCCGGGGACACCCCACATCCCCGGTACCACAGGTACCCCGAGACCCCAGCACCGGGGGAACACCAGCATCCCGTACCCCCGCAGTGCGGGCCGTACCTGGGGCGCCGCGGGCATGGGGGTCAGCGAGCCGTACCGACCCCGGCACAGCGTGGGAGTCCCGAGTCTCTCCGCGACCCCGCGGTCACCGGAGCCGAATCCGCAGCAAGCCGAGGAGGACGAGGAGGAGGAGGAGGAGGAGGATGTGGGGGGCCCTCGGGAAATGTAGTCGCGTCCCATGGGCGGGGCGGCGGGCGGACTACAAGCCCCACAGTGCAGCGGACAGGAGGAAGGGGAGGAGGAGGCAGAGGAAGAGGAGGAGGAGCAGGAGCGGGAAGAGGGGCTCCACCACGACCGCTTTGAGGGCAGAGCTTTCCGGGCGGTCCGTGTTTGTGTAGCCGAGACGGGGGGCAATCCCCCCCCCCCCCCCCCCACAAACNCCCCCCCCCCCCCCCCGAAAACATCGCCTCCGCACCCTCCCCGCCCAGCCTCCGGCGGGGGACGGGGACAGCCTTCTCCGCGTCCTGCCCGCCGCGATCAGCTCCCGCCCATCCAGCGCGGCCTCCGGGCGGCGGGACGCGGCGCTCGGCCGGCTGGGTCGGCAGCACCCGCGGGGAGTCGCTGCCCGCTGCCTCGGCTCCTCCCGGTGAGCTGGCGCCTGCCCTGCCCCGCTGCCCGCAGCTGCTTGGGGTTCTTCCAGCCCCCGCGTTTTACCGGGGGGGGGGAATTTGTTACGGCGGCCTCCTAGAGGGTCCTGGGCGTGCTGCTGCCCGCTGGGTTGGGAACAAAATCGCCGAATTCCCTCTTCCCCCCCCCCCAGCACAGCCTGGCAGCAGCCCCCCAGGCTGTTCTTACTGGGTGAGACCCGGGTGTCAGTACAAGGGGGGCTGAACCACGGCCCTGCACCAGTCTTGGAGGCAAGAGCTTTGAGAGAGGGAAACAGTGGAGGTGGAGACCCTCGAGGATCGGGCTCCACAGCTGCTGCCCCCATCTCCTAGGAGATGACGCATCTTCTAAGAGCATCTCCTCTCCCCCCTTTCCTCCCCCTCTCCCAGCACTTACCCTGCCAGAAGCAAATGCAACCTGACAGGGCGCAGCTACTCTGCTGAAATATTTATATCTTCCCGCGTGGAAGTGCAGCAGCAGGATTCCAGATGTCTGGGGATGATCACACACCCCTGCCCAGGGCTGTGAGGGGTCCAGGTAGCTGTAGCCCAGGCTGGGGTCTTCCCACCCACTGAGCCTCCCAACACGCACGTGAAGATGCTCACTGCCAAACCACCATGGTGCCGGCTGGACCCGCATTTATTTAACTTGGGTTTTTCTCCTCCTTTTCTCAGCCAAATGGATAGAGCCAGGCTGTGCTATTTAGGTGGGGGACATCCCAGGTACTTTCTTTAATAATGTTACGTTTTCTCCCCGAAGCAGTTTCCTCCCGGGGTGGAAACCAGGACATCAGGACAGCTTTGCTGCTGCAGAAGGAGCTGGCTTGTGTCCCTGACAAGACACGCAGTGGCCATGGGGTAGATAGCAAGACCACAGCAGACGTATCCACAGGCTCCCCATGCCCACCATGTACGTCCCCTGCACAGGGCCACAGCCCATGATGGGACCTGTCTTTCCATCCCCTGATTGCCAGCATGGTGGCAAGGTTGGGTCCCTTCCTTGTGTGCAGCAGGACCCGAGTGCGGAAGTACTCAAGGTTGTGGGTCTGGGGTGATGCTCTACAACCAGGCAATGCCAGCACCCTGGAGGCGCTGGTGACCCTTAATGACCCTGAGCAGTGTCACCGTGAGCAGCGTCACCTGGGACCCCCAGCAACCCGCCCCAGTGTGTGTCCCTTGGCAAAGTCAGGCTGCCACTACCAGCCCCAGTCACTGGCCAGACTCTGCCCAGCCTGGGATGGCACCCAGGGGTGCAAGGGCTGGGCTGGCAGACGCATTTGTGCGGAGGGCAGGGTGCTGGCAGCACAGGGCACCCCAGCCTCCTACCGGATGGCTCACACAGAGGGGACAACCCCCCAGGCCTGAGGGCTGGTTTCCCTGGTGCCTGGCGGCTGGGGCTTGGAGCTGGGGCTAAGACTTGGCTTCAGCACAAAGGATGGGGATGGGGCTGGGGCTGGG